>JANPXK010000352.1:0-115179 GCA_024704745.1 Rosa lucieae | reverse complement strand
GCTTTGTGCAAATCTAAAAGCGTGTTTTTTTTTTTTTTTAGGATTAAATACTTGTTACTCCTCAAATTTTTGCCTGAAAAACAGTTAGTCCCTCGCCTTTCAAATTAAACTGGATAGTCCTTATTCTCTCTAATTCTCATATAACAAGTCCAAAATGATCCGAAATGACTATTATGCCCCTCATTTTCTATTTTTTTATTTTTTTCTCTATTTTTTTAATTTTTCTCCCCTTTTTTTTATACTATCTCTCTCTCTCTCTCTCTCTCCTGGCCGCACGGCCTCTCTTTCTCCCTCGACCTCTCTTCTTCTCTTTCCTCTGCCATCACCGAGACCACCACTTCCGGCCACCATCTCACCAAAAACCTAAACTCTCCCTTTCTCTCTTCTCAGCCGCGCATCCTTCTCTCTCTCCCCTGACCTCTCGCTCCCTCTCTCTTCTTCTTCCCTCTGCAACCATTGGAGAACACCATCTCCGGCCACCATTTCATCACCCTCTCACAATCCAAAATAAACAACATAATTAGGGATTCCATTTCTCGTCAACCCAGAAGCTCCAATCAAAGGAAAACCACGAAGATTACCTAATAGAGGCGGTCTGAAGCTCCAGCAGCCATGAGCGGCGGAGCTAGCTTCTCCCACGCACCAGTGGCAGCGCATGAAGCACTTGCGGCGGCTCTGGTCAGAATCGGAGGTCGGAAGTTTGGGGTTTCAAAAGATAGTGTAGCTCCGACTTCGTTTATGGAGGTGTTGAAGCTCGATTCGAGTTGGAGAATAGAAATCGAAGGCATGCATAGCCGAGAGCTTCGGTGATGCTCAAACATCATCGTCAGGCGTCGGCAGGCAGAGGGGCTTCTGGGATTTGGCTGTTGGATCGATTGGAGGTGGCGGCGTGATGAAATGGTGGCCGGAGATGGTGGTCTCCTGTGGTTGTAGAGGGAAGAAGAAGAGAGAGGGAGCAAGAGGTCAGGGGAGAGAGAGAAGGACGCGAGGCTGAGAAGAGAAAGGGAGAGTTTATGTTTTTGGTGAGATGGTGGCCGGAAGTGGTGGTCTCCGGTGATGGCAGAGGAGAAGAAGAAAGAGAGGTCGAGGGAGGGAGGGTTTTTTTGTGAGATGGTGGCCGGAAGCGGTGGTCTCCGGTGATGGCAGAGGAAGGAAGAAGAAGAGAGGTCGAGGAGGAGGGAGGAGGAGAGAGGGAGAGAGAGGAGAGCGAGAGAGAGAAGAAAGAGAGAGAGAGAGAGAGAGAGAGAGGAGAGAGAGAGAGAGAGTATAAAAAAAGGGGAAAAAATAGAAAAAAAAAAAAATAATAAAAAATAGAAAATTGGGGGTAGAATAGTCATTTTATACCTGTTTTTGGACCTGTTGTGTGAGAATTAGAAAGAATAAGGCGAGGGACTAAACTGTTTTTCAGGCAAAAGTTTGAGGAGAGTAACAAGTATTTAATCCTTTTTTTTAATAGTCATTACATATTTGTAGAATTGTTTGTACTTCAATTACTGAGAATTATTTGTACTTCTAGTTTTCTGATCATATTTTCAAATGGTTTTAGATAGATTACAAGTTGCAAGCTCATTTGGACAGTTGATGTTTGCAATTAATTTTAATCATAGCTTTTGGTTATGTGGTGATGTGTTGGTTTGCAGTTTCATGATATTTTCATTGCTTGTGTATTGAAATTCATTTGCAACTTTGTTTATGTTGGATTCTCTCAGTGGTGAGAATGATTGATCTAGCTGAGCCATTAATGAAATTCTGAAACATTCATGCATAACTCGGGCACTCATTAATTTTAATCATAACTTCTGGGAAAGCGGTGATGTGTTGGTTTGCAGCTTCTGCTAGAGTTTTGTGTCTCTATATATTTAATTATAGTTTTTTTTTTTTTGTAAATCTTTAATGTTATGAATGAAGTTTTGTCAAATTTTTAATATATATTTATTTGACAGGAAAATATTATGTGGTAGATTTGGGATACCATCAAATGAGTGGAGTTTTGGGACCTTACAAAGGTCCAAGACAGTATTTTCAAGAATATCATAGGCAAGAACCAAGAAATGAAAAAGATGTTGTAGGAGAATAGAATTGTGTGTTTATTATTGATAATATGAGCCCTTATATAGGGAGTTACAAGGTATACAAAAGGTAAGAAAATCCGAATACAATTGAATACCTATAACACTTTCCTATTACAACCCTAAACCCTAGTTTGTAGAGGCACACTATGTCGACATCCTTCAACACTCCCCCTTGTGCCGCTCAACACTTGGTGATGACGCTTTAATTGTTGCCTCGTAAAAACCTTGCCAGGTAACAAAAACCCTGTGGATGTGGGACAAAATAACTCTGGTCGAAGGACAAAAGAGCACAACACGTCCTTCACTCTTCGAAATCGAACATGTAGACATCATGTCTCCCCCTGATTGCTACAATCATGGGAATTCAGATAACTTTCTCAATCCGATGCTCTTCACATGTTTCTCGAATGTGGATTTTGGTAACGACTTAGTAAATAAGTCTGCTACATTATCCTCTGATCGGATTTGGTTCACTTCAATATTTAGAAATGCTTGTTGTCATTTTGATGGAGGGGAGGAGGAGCACGGAAGGTGCCATTTTGCCTTGTGGGGTCCGATCCCACACTTCCGTCATCTCTTTTCTCTGTAGGGATAGAACAAGCCCATATCAATCGTACCTCTCAAATATCGAAAGATTGTCTTTATACCAATCTAATGGAGTTGAATTGGCGAGAAGCTATATCTAGCCAACAAGTTCATAATAATTGAGGTGTCCGGTCTTGTATTGTGCTAAGTACAATAATGCGCCTATTGTACATAAGTAAGCACTTCCGCTATTACCACGTCTTCGTCATCATCCCTGTGATGAAATGAATCCCTTTTTAGGGCCAAGACTATGGACGACCATGGTGCATCTTTGACTTTGTCAAAAATGTCTCTTGACACGGTATACAAGTTCTGAATTTAGACAAAACCGTGTTCTCCCAAGGTCATTCCCCTCAAATTCGGATTTCAGGTGTTCAGCGGTTTCCTTAACTCTCAAGGGTTCCAATTATGTTTATCAACATAAAACGCGACAATTACAAACCCGGAACTTGTCGTGGAAACTTGTGGGCATAGTTCATCATATCCCTTCCCAATCAAGTGGTCATTTTAGTGAGCATTTCAACCTCGTTGCAAATGCGCTCCGTGGTCTAGAGCCACTTGACTTGGGTAAATAAAGTCCACAAGAACCTTCATTATATTCCGTATCTAGATCCCCATAGAGATACGTAGTGACCATGCCACATTCGTAAGATGCATGTTCAGTTATTTGGAAACTACCAAACTGACAAGGTAGTGGAGTGCAATGACATCCATTACGAGAGAATATGTCTTCTCGTAGTCGATTCCAGGGCGTTGTGAGAAACCTTGCGCCATAAGGCGAGATTACCATCTCTTTTTCTCATCACGCTATCTAACGAAGACGTATTAATGTCAATAGGTTTTATGTTAGGAGGTGTTGGCATCTCAGGCCCGAAATGTTTCCTCTTCGTTAGTGAATCCAATTCAACCTCGTATCTTTCCATTTAAGCCAATTTTCTCTACGTTGGCATTCTTCAACGGAGTAAGGTTCGATGTCATTGGTCTCAATAATTCCACGTCCTCATGGACACTAGTATAGTTCGTAGAAATCTCTATATTTTCAAGAATTGGTTCTAACATTGAGGCGTCCCCCAACGATGTCTCTTGGACATAACCACAATCCAAAATATTCTCATGAGACGGATTTTGAGTATCAATGATCAATGGATCAAGTTGTGCCAGACTCGCTCACTTCTTTGGGCGAGAATCCATCGAACCTATGGGTTTCCTGCTCTCTCTAGCGGAACCCATGGCCTATGACGCCATTATGCCACCTTTGTGGCGTCACCATACCACCATCCATGGTAGTGGTGCAGTACCATCTTCTCTGGGTGGCACCATGTCCTCTTGTGGGGACATCAATCCTTGCAGTCATGTTTGCAGCAGGTATATGTGATCTCGTCACTTTTAGGGGATCAAGATGAGACATAGTGGGGACAGACCACGACAATTCCTGTCGTTCCTGTTGAACATTGACCTTCTAATCTCCCCCTAACGACGGGAAGACTGTTTCATCAAAGTGACAATTCGCAAATCCAGCGAAATAGAGATCGCCTGGCAAGGGTTCTACATAGCAAACTTATAGTTGGAGACTCATGTCCAACAAATATATATATGCATTCGTTGCAATGACTCATGTTGATGCGCTGTGGCGGCGCAATTGGCACAGGAACCGCACACTCAAATATACATAAATACGAGATATTAGACTCGAACCCAGTCACTAGCTGTAACGCAAATAAAAGTTGAGTGGCTGCTATGAGTCGTAGACGAATTAGCATAGCTGCATGCGATATTGCATAACCCAAGCGGAAATATTGGTGCGCATTACCAATGTCCGGGCTACCATCGTAGTCGTTTAATGGTGGCTTTTCCGCCAGACCAATTAGGTGTGGACATGGGAATATGATACTTGATATCAATACCCAATGATATGCAAGTCATCGAAAATTGTCGATGTAAACTCTCTAGCATTATCAAGTCAAATTGACTGAATGGGATGATCTGGGTAGTGAGCCCGTAGCCATATGTTATGTGCTAGGAGTGTAGTATAAGCAGCATTACGAGTGGATAATGGCACAACACGTGACCAGCGTGTTTGCGTATCAACCAACACCATAAAACATCTATATGGTCCGCAAGTTGGTTGATCAAATCCATAGAATTCCCTTAGATTCTTTGTAAGAATGGAATTATTTCCTCAGTCTCCTTTGCATAGGATGGTCTCAATCCTAAATAACAGGCTTTACAAAACGAAACATGGGCTTTATAATCAACCAATGATGGTTTTGGTTAAGCCATAATGTATGGCCTGTCTTTGCACAATCATGGCGCCATGAGGCGCATGTGCAGCTCCTCGAACCAATTCTTGGTTCTTACTTTTCTTCGTTCTAAAAATGGATGTACGTGTAAAGTCTTTAATACACGGATCATCATGTCAAAGCCTATATGTGTCAAATTCCCATAAGTCGTCTCTCATGACATGGTTGGATTCAATAACTCAAATAGTGGTTGCATACAACCCACTAGAGCGACACATAAGTTTCTCTAATACTCGTTTATGTCCGTAGTCATTAGAGGTGATGCAAAGGAACTCTGTCCATTCTCATAATGTGTTTCCATATGAAAACCATTGGCTCTTATATAATAAAGTTCGAATTAAGGCATGTCCAAGACATTAAGTAAAAGAATTGATACTTTATTAATAGCCAATGATTACATCAAAGTTTCCAAAATCTAATCCAAAATAAAATCAAAGTAAGACACATTGTAGTCACTCTATCCATTTGGTAACTCAATCAAATATGACCAAGAAAGTAGAGAGAGACGTTGGTGGAGCGAGGCTCTCTTAAGTACCAATAATCTCAATGACTTTCCTAGACATCACATTTTATTGGGTTCGTCACATAAGAAAGAGTTAATACAATTGTCATTTATTGACTAAGGCAAATTGCCATTACAAAATTTCTTGGAAAAATAAAATGACTAATCTAATCAAAGTCTGCTGCATCCTTGTGCACTTCATCTTCAGCTTTGAAGTCCTCTATGGTGAGATTGACATCTCCACCATCTTCTTCTTCTTCTGCAAGGTACACTTCTTGCTCTCTCAGGTCCCTATATGCCCTGTATCTTTCAGCTAGTTCCTCACTTGCCTTGCATTGCTTGAACCAATGCTCAACTGAGCCACATCGATGACACTCATCATTGTGGTTGCCTCCCTTTAATTGAGGTGCACGTTGCGGGCGTTCCCTAGGAGGGTTGGTGCCACCACCACGACCCATTGAGCCACCATTATGGCAGGGATACCACGACCCCCTCTCCCACGTTTGGCATTACCAGGCATTACCACCACGTGTATCCACACCAAACTTGGGGTTTCCTTCCTGGTTAGGGCGGTTTTATGGGCCCATACGTCCCTCATGTTCCCCATTCTTAGGGTACAGCTTTTTGCGCCCTCTTTTCGGTGCATTATAATTCGCCTCATGAACGCTCTTAGTTCCAATGGGCCTTGAATTATAATTCCTCACGAGTATGTTGTCATGTTTCTCAGCTACAGATATAACATTGATAAGCTGATGAAACCTCGTGATCCATCCAGCATTGACTTCAGTACGGTATTGCTTTGATACCACAATGGCTGAAACAGGGAAGGTGGAGAGAGTTTTCTCAATTAGCTCTTGCTCTGTGACAGGTTGTCCAAAAAACCTCAACATGGACTGTATGCGAAGAGCTTCTGAATTATATTCAGCTACAGACTTGAAATCAGCAAAGCGCAGGTTGTTCCATTGAACCTTCAAGTCAGGGAGGAGGGAATCTTGGACATTGCCAAAGCGCTCTTGTAGCGCTACCCATAGCTCTCTTGCATCCTTGATCGACATATACTCCAATCTGAGTGCCTTGTCCATATGGCGTCGCATCAAGATAACTGCTTGAGCATGCTTTGTAGGTGTTCGCACGCACACAAGATCCGGGTTAGGTGCTTGGATTATGGGTAATATTCCCTTTGAAGTGAGATGGTTCTCAACATCAGTTACCCAACTGTGGTAATCCGAGCTTGTTGAGTCAAGCACGGGAAAGTCGAGTCTAGGTTCATTCGACATCCTGAAAATAAGAAGAGAAGATATATTAGTTTTGGAGTTAAACTTCCACGAAAACTAAAACAATAAGATTTCCGAGCTATGCTACCAAGAAATCAATTTCCAAGAATCTCTTTTGGATTAGACCAAACAATGATGTTTTAATATGGTCACAATTTGATGCTTACGGACGCTCTTAGTCCAAGCATTGTGAACGCTTTTAGTTCACACGAACACTCTTAGTTTGTTTAATTATGAACACTCTTAGTTCATACGAACATTCTTAGTTCGTTAAGCGTGAATCCCCACAATTCCGCTTTGTTAAATATCAAAATCATTTGGTAACATATATTCCAATATTTGCAGAAAATAAAAGGAATTTAAATACAAGAAAGCAGCAACCTTAATTATAAAAACTTACGTGATTGTTCTTGGCTTGAAGACACGCGCGTGTTGATGCAGGCGTGTAGCTAAATTAGGATTGCTGGAATCTGGTCGGAAAATTGGCAGTTGGTGGGCTGCCCTTCTCCCTTCCTTTTTTTTTTCTTCCTCCTTTTTTCTTTTCTTTTTTTTTCTTTTCGGGCCCAACCCTTCTCCCTTTTTTTTTTTCTCTGGGCCGGCCGGGTCCCCTTTTCTTTTCTTCCTTTTTTTCTTTCTTTTCCTTTGGTCTTCTTCTTCTTTCTTTCTTCCCTCTGTTCTTCTTCCTCCTAATCTGCAGGTGGGTGGCTGGGGCGTGCGCGGCTATAGGTGGCAAGCCTGGGCAGGCGGACTAGGCAGGGCCGAGCTGGTCGCTGGCAAGAAGGATGCAGCAGCAAGGGCGTGCTGGGTTGTGGGCTGGTGTGCAACGCGGGCTACAGTGGAGGCGGCTGGAGGGCTGCAGTAGGAGGGCTGGGGAGACCGGCAGGAGGCTGCGGCAGATTTTGGTGTTTTAGGGTTTTAGGTTTTTTTTTTATTTTCTTTTCGGCTAGGGTTAGAACTCGTGCTGATAACTTGTTGTAGGAGAATAGAATTGTGTGTTTATTATTGATAATAGAAGCCCTTATATAGGGAGTTACAAGGTATACAAAAGGTAAGAGAATCCGAATACAATTGAATACCTATAACACTTTCCTATTACAACCCTAAACCCTAGTTTGTAGAGGCACACTATGTCGACATCCTTCAACAAAAGAGGTATTTAACCAAGCACACTCTTCTCTTAGAAGCGTCATAGAACACACATTTGGAGTTTGGAAAAAAAAGTGGAAGATTTTAAAGGACATGCAAGGTTTTTCATTTGAGAAACAAGTGAAGATTGTCATTGCCACAATGGCACTTCATAATTATATACGGAGACATGCACATCGTGATTGGCATTTTGTTCAACGTGAAGAAAGAGAAGGTGATGGGTCAAGTCATGGGATAGAGATGGATGATGATGTAGAAGAAGGATATCATGGTCATGGTGCACAAGAAATGGAAATAATAAGAAATAGCATTGCTCAAAGTTTGATGAGTGCGCGTAATAACTTGAACATTTGAATGTGTTTTGAAATTTTTTGTGGTTACTTGATGCGAACCAGAAACCAATTGTTATTAATGTTACTAATATATTTGTATAAGTTATTTTTAAAATTGTTCAATATTAATCATATGCTCACCATATTTATAAAAATTGAAAGTTGAAACAATGAATAAGGACACAGTAAAGATTAAAAATAATAACAAAAGCATTTGATCAACATTGTATTACCAAACAATCAAAGTAAAATAATATCTCATGTCTAATTTGGTCATTCCACAAACAAAAAGCACAAGCTAGTTTGAGTTTACCAAACACTTTGCCACTGACAGCACTTAAAAAAAGTCAGTTTACCAAACACTCAGCTGCTTTGCTTTTCAGCTACTTTTTCTCAGAAATAAGCGGAAGTCAGTTTTTCTGAAAAGCACAGCCATACCAAACACACTCTATACCAACTACTGTATATAATCTCAGAAGCGGGTCTATCGTCTATATTCAAAAAGCAGTGTGGTCATAGTATTGCAGATTTGGCTATCATGTAATAAAGTTGTCGGTGCTGTGGTGTTGTCAATCAGATCGAACCTGAAACCTGCTCTACATCTCTACATATAAAGCGAGGAGGAGTTAGTGTTCATTTTTGGTCAAATTTGTGGACTTCCGAAATTGCCCACGATTAACAACAGAAATTACACAGAGAGAAAAAGAGAGGCACGGTATCAAAACAAGTTGACTGAGGTACGTACATCTAATAGTTCTCCTTAATCTGTTTCAGTTGTGTTAAATTTTGGAATCTCTATTGTTTTCTAAATTCTAACTCACTCATCATCAGTTTTATTTCTATAACGATTTCATTGATTTGTTACATGATCTTTATTCCTCTTGATCGAGTTGTCTTCTATCTAAGCTTGCTCCCAAAGTCAAGAATATTTGATTTGAATAGTTGCCGTAACAGTGAATTTTGTGATTGGATCTTAGTAATCCCATATGCCTTTAGCCTGTGCTTAAATGATATATATATCAGTTATGTGTTCCTGATATGAGTGCAAGTAATTTTGGAGTGATATTTGATACATATCCCTTTGGGCACTTCATATGTTATTAATTTCATGATTTCATCAACTATTTCATTTAGTTGGCAGGTTTCTGTAAATGTCCATTACATGTTTCTTTCAATTTGTAATTTACATATGAAGTAGTGCTTTATAATCTTAGTCGGTAAAATCTTTACTTTGATTGCTTTATACGTAATCATGAACGTGATTGGCCTGATTCAGGGTCCTATTATGATGGAATGGATTCAGGTGGAGAATGTGGTGTGCTTGCTGAGACCGTGTTTTACGTTCCAGCTAAGAACTGAGCTAAATATATGTAATTTTCACAAGTGCATTTTAGTCAGTCAAAGTAGTTTTCTGATTTGGATTTCATTATTTTGGTTGGATATAGGATAATAACTTGATAAAACAAATGATTTGGATCTCTGTTTCCTCTGCTGTTTTCTGTAGATTATTGTCTTTTATTGTTAAGACTATTCCTCGGGATTTTGGTAAACTTTTTTGATACATGTACGGGTATCCTACATAATATGGAATGTTTCACTTCTGTATAGCTGACAGAGAACATGACTGGAGGGAGGGAACAGAGAAGTTCAAGTTCTTTGAGATTTGCCTTGGATTCTTGGATAGACAAAAGGTGCTATTTTTACAGTCAAGTTGCTCATATCCCATCACCATTTTAGTGTTTTTTCCTGTTGAAGAATCAATCCAGGTAGTCAGATGTGAAATCTTACCCAGTATATTTTAGTTACAATTTCTAACTTATTAAGGTTGTTTTAAGAAATTCCTAGCTTTTGCTTATTTCAAATACCATATACCATATCCGATTACTCATGTTTATTTCCTTCTATTTATTGGGTGTTGTTGAATTTCACGTTTGGTATGATTCAGTTTATCTCTTAAATTTTATTGTTTGTTGATTATTGATCTTAATTTTTTTATATTGACAAGTTTTTTGTTTGGGATTTTGTCCATTTACCCCATTTTTAGGGATTTTTTTCCACTTACCCCATTAAGTTTTTTTAATTCCCTTTTACCCAATACACTCTAAGGGAGTCTTCCCTAATACCCCATTAAGAATTTTTTTTTTGTTTTTAATTTTTTTTTAATACAATTTTACCCCTCACCCCTTTGTTACAGAGAGAGAGAGAGAGAGAGAGAGAGAAACTATTGGAGACTTCGCCGGAGCCCGTCACCTGCCGCCGGATTTCGGTCACCGGTCGCCGGATTCTGGCCAACTTTCTCCGAAATCCGATCGCCGGCTGCCGCCCACCGGAATTTGCTGAAAATCTCACCGGAAAGTTTTTTTGCCCCCAATAGACATCTATTGCCCCCTAATAGAGGGGCAATAGATGTCTATTGCCCCCCAATAGACGACTATCAGCCATGTATTTCCCCCTAATAGACGACTATCAGCCATGTATTGCCCCCCAATAGACGACTATCCATCATGTATTGCCCCCCAATAGACGTTTATTGCCCCCTAATAGACGTTTCGATTACCGAAATAAGAACTAATCTCCCTAAATTTAGACAAATAAATTTTGATTAAAGAAAAAAATGAGAAGATTACGTCAATTTAAAACGTCTATTGCCCCCCAATAGACGTTTCGGTTACCGAAATGAGAACTAATCTTCCTAAAATTGGACAAATAAAACTTTGATTAAAGAAAAAAAGAAGGGATTGCATAAATTTAAAAACGTCTATTGCCCTCCAATAGACATCTATTGCCCCCCAATAGACATCTATTATAGGAAAATCCCATCTTAATGCAGTAGCCATGAACACTCTCTCCTCTAAGGTAACTTCCCAACTCACCAATGGCTGATAAAAGATACAGAACAGTGATTACACTAGCTTCAAATCCACCAATGCACATTTCCTTAAACAAGTCCACAATCACATGAGGCTGCGAAACATGAAGGTAATCACCCATCAAAGTATTCCATGAAATCAAATCATTTCTCTGAGGAAATTCATCGAACAAGTGGTGGGCATCCTCAATTTTCCCACAAACACAGTAACAATGCAGAAGGGTATTCTTTACAGTGATAAATCCGCCATGCCCAGACCTCAAAACAACCCCGTGAATCCCCTGGCCTTCCTCCTCGACCTCGGCGGAACTCCGGTCGTCGCAATAGTTGCAGACCCGGACTCGGCACAAGAGTCGACTTCAAGCCGCCACACCGGAGCTGCACGACTCTGAGTTGGATGAAGTCACCGCTGGCTGCACGATCCGTGGCGCCGCCTCTAAGTTGACTATCGCCGGCTTCTGGGCTGCAAAAGATCGCCGACAGCACCTTCACGAAGATAGAGAGAGAGGATCGCCGGCTTCTGGGCTGCAAACGAATTACAATCGACTGCCGGCGCCGACGACGTGCAGGCCATGGCGGTTGGAGGCGTGGTCTTGGACAAGCTGGCATGGAGAGAGAGAATTCACATCGGAGGAGAGAGAGAGAGAGGGAGGGAGGAGAGAGAGTGCGTGTTGCAGATCGGGGAGAGAGAAGAGTGGCATACAATGTAAATTATTAATTAGTCTTAGGGCAAAATCGACATTTTATTTTAAATTGGGTTAATGGGAATTAAAATTTGTTGCTGGGGTAAGTGGGATAACTTTTGCTCATTTTGGGGCTTTGGGTCAAGGACCCTTTTTGTTTTGCAGATGCTCTCTGCATTATTTCTTACTGTTTTGTCAATCAACTTTTGAGTGAATCAAGATGGTATGTTTTTGTTGTTTAGGTTCTCGATTTTTATTTAATGTTTAAGTGACCTTAGTGGGAACAACTACAATAGTTGATTTGAGTTCTGTATATGTATTCGTACATTTTAACAAAACATGGGAAAGTATTCTGAATTCAAGTTCCATTATAATGGCAAAAAAAAAAAAAACTTAGATTAATACCAATTGAAATGCTTATTTGATACTTTGAGAGTGAGCAGAAAAGAACATCACTTTGGTGATATTGACATGTTGTAAGGATCACTAAGAAAGGAAGAAAATTGTAATGCATGACAAAAGATTTCTTTTGTGAACTGACATAGACTCAGAAGCTAATTTACCCATTATCCGCTTTCGGTAGATTGAAATCTCATATACCTTTTCATCTTAATTTGTAGGTCACACCATATAAGGGAAGGAAGGATGAATCAAATTGCAGTCTTAAAACATCCACAGAATTACTTAAAAGTACTCAATCATATCTGAGGTCTTGAAGAACAACATGCATCTAACATATCATTATTTTTGGAGCCAAGCCATTATTTTTCCTTGATTACTTTGCTACAAGCCACCTTGATGTTGATCTGGCTGAAAAGGTAGAGGTCACTGTGTACCTCAACTTCTAAAATTCTGTAAAGACATACTACCAACTAACTGCAGATTATTTAGACTCCCTTTCTTTGTTTTAGGTTATCAAGGGAATTGTGGATGGTTGCCAACAATCTGACTGTGCTCTTTTAGGTGGGGAGGTATTCGAAATGACTTAGTTTTGCAATTTCACTTGTCTTGTTGGCTGGGGAATCCATTTTTAAAGCATGTATTCTTATGTTAATTTGTTTGTTTATTGTTTGTTTTCCTCGTGTTCTATAGACACATGTCACTACTACAAAAAGTGCATCACACAACGGTGGAAATCTGTTGTGTGATTTGGACCATGTCTGTCGTCTATCTCGGTGTTGTGTGATGAGCACACTCCAACAACGGTGAAACACCGTTGTGTGTATACCATAGACACAACGCATAAATTAAAACCGTTGCACCGATTCCGCGCATGCCAATGCCAGAAATTGGATGCGGCGTATTCAATTGTTGTTTCGATGGTAATCAGACAACATAAGTAAATACATGCTGTTGTTGGTTAACTTTTCACACAACAGAAGTAATACCATACTGTTGTTGGTTAACTTATCATACAACAGAAAAATATGACGCTGTTGTTGGTTGTTCTTTCACACAACAGATATCATAAAGTAACTGTTGTATGTGTGAGGCTCAGTGTTGAATTCTTCACAAGTCATACAACATATTGTTTTTATACCGTTATGTGATTTAACATGAGACAACTGACATCTATTGTTTCTGTTGTGTGAGTACTGATGAGACAACAAAATTTTATAGAGACCGTTGTGTGATTTTAGTGGTTTATTGTGTGATTGACGACAAATGTGTATTCATACAACGTTCGTTTAGTATCGATATTCTACCTAGAATATTTGCATAAATATAATGCTCAATATATATTACATAATGAAGTATTCTATAATTCAAGCGTCAAGTGTACCAAAAGAGCTAGCATTTGTCAATCATCTATATATACATTCATGTATCCAAAAGAGCTAGCATTTGCACAAATATAATGCTCTATATACTTCTGATGACCTTGAAGCTTTTGCTAGGTCCAGGATCTGGTCCAGGACCTGCAGATCATGATAGAAGCTTGCAATTCTCTGAACAACATTATCTTCAACATAACCTCAAATGTCTCACTCACAATTGGCCTGCACCATGATCAGATCATTGTTAGAAAACCAAATATGCAAAGAAAAACACCAGATCTTTAAGACCACCGGAATAAGTATTTTGCATCCATTTAATCTGAATAACCAACAAGATCAACAAGAACTCTAAGTACCTTCCTAAGTTGATCAAATCCATCTAACTGGTTAAGCAACTCCATGAGTGTTCACTTGATTTCACGGTCTGCACTGGTCCCTTAACTAAAACGCTGTCCACCAATAGCATCGATCTCATCCATAAAAATACAGGGTTAGACATGAAGTCAACAACTAAGGTATGCTTTTTAACAGTAATATACAAAGAAAATGCTGAACAAATTTCAAGCACAACGTCTACATCAGGCACTTGTGCGTATTCAAGCAATAACAAATGCAAACTCTACAGTATTCATGAGACAGTTGTGAAAGACTATATATTCATGGTTAAGTATCAAAGCATCACCAAAGAAGCAGTCAACTGGATAATCATATACCTTGGGATAGGTTGATATGCATTTCTGCACTGAGGAGCAGATTCCACATTTAGACCTATTAGAAGGAATACTAGTAGCATGCAGAAGATTATACTCGAGCCAACTAACTGTTTAAGCTTCAGTAAGTTATAGGATATTACCCCACTGTCAATTTGAAACCATATACTTATATACGAGCAAGACTTCAAAGCTACAATGTTAGCTTCCAAAGAGTCATTTTAATAAATCATCACTTGCATTTTGAAACCGTATGGAAGCAAGAGCTTCAAGCTACCAAATAAGCTTCGTAGAGTCATTCTGATGAACAATCAACTTGAGGCAGCATGGCAACACAACTATAATACATCATTACATCTTTTCATAAACCTTAACCTCTTCATTCTCGAAAGGCATGAAAAAGGGTATTAGATTGGGCAATTTTCAATTAAGAATCATCTCTAATTTTTTTTTATATATCATTATTTGCTTCTTTTTCTGAATAGATTATGGAACTCCAACTTCTATATATATATATATATATATATCTAGCAGAAATCTCCTTAATTTTTGGACTTGAATTCTTTCCTCTATCATTGTATTTTATTAAAAGAAAATTGGAAACAATTTACATATTGGCAACTTAAGCTGTGGAATTAGACAGTGCATAAATGGTTCTACCAAGGTCATTTCTAATTTAGAGCTACCCATTACCATTCATCCTCTAAATAGGTGCATGTGTCTGTGGGAGGATGTACAAAGAAACTTGAAAGAAACAGGATTTGATAATAAGATGCAACTGCCAATACAAAAAACAATTAGCATCTAAAGATGGAAATTGTTCTTTCTGATATCCGGAATTCATGTCATATTATGGAAACAGTGAACACCAGAAACTTAAGTTTCGTACTCAAAAGATCTACTACATTAAACCCTTGCATGTAACATGACCAAACTAGGTACAAATGGCTGTCCTAGACAGAAAGGAAAAGAACTCACCCTCTCCAATTCCTTAACTCCTTCAGGATATTCTTGCTTCTGCAGTAGTGCAAGCCCCAGCATATAGTGGCCCTGTCATGCAACCAATTGCCAATAAAGTGATAAACTATGATGATCCAGTATGAAACAGAAAATGAAAATGTTTCTAAACCAGTTGAAGACATTTCAAGACGTAAGACAAAAATACATAGAACATGTAACATAACGTAATTAAGCAATTTTCGGACTACCCCATGCTTGTTTTAATAGGTAGACAGTGAACTACAAGTTTGCTTCCAAGCAAGAAAAAGATGGCAGGAAAACCTGCTTCTAATAACTAATAAGTAAACTTCCAACCACAGAAGTCAGGAGCACCAAAGCATAAAAAAAGAAACCGAAGTTTTTAAGCTATCTTCTAGTTGGAGAATTAAGCATCCGATCAGACATAACTCTTTATTAACACCACATCTAAGCATAAAAAACAAATGTGGAATCTAATAGGAATAAACTTAGAAACAAAATCACCTCAAAGCACACTAAACCGACAAGAGTAGGAAAAATGAGCAAAAGTATAAGGAATAAACTTAGAAACAAATAGAAAACAGAGAATCATACCTTTTAAGAGAGGAGCTGGAAAAAGAAGCGAGCCTAAACAAAAAGAAAGTACACATATCAGCAAAGCAAAACAGTAAGAAAAACAAGAAAGAAAGCAATTTGGAATAGACAAAGCTGAGGAAGGTATAGAAAACTGGAACTTTCAGCTACAGAAAATAGAACCAGACATTTGACACAAATAACTAAATAAGAAGAGTGTATATATACCATGCAATATAAGTGATAATGTTACTTGCTGTTCCTGCAGGAAGTCAACAAACCAAAAAAATTAATGGATTGCCAAATTAATGGGTAACTAAAAGGGTCCGAACAGACGAAACAAAACCGACATTCTCTACTCCACGAGTTAACATTGCCAAGTTCTAGCAAAGATTTCAATTTTTCAAGAGTGAAAAACAGAGTGATAAGTAACAAATGGATCATGTATGCATTAAACAAAATGTAGATAACCAAAATTCAATAATGACTGACCGAGTCCTGAAGAAAGAAGCCACTGAACAACTCCTTGGGCATAGCCACCGACCTCTACAACACTCTCTTATAAGATATATTATCAAAACCACCGACCTCTACCTCTAATTAAAAGCTAAAAAAGTAAAACAATAACAGCAAAACCATTTCAGAATCCCAGATTTTGCATCGCTTCCAAATCATCGTCAGTGAGCCTATTGATCTCATCTTCATCACACAATTCCAATCATACGTATAAATATATATATATATATATATTTGTATGTACACACACAGAGAGATTGAGAGAGAGAGAGATGCTTACAGAGATCGGAGACTCCAGTGATGTAGATGAGGATGGTGACCAGTCCTGTGAAGGGATGTAGATGCTTTTTGAAATTGATCAACAAAGTCTAAGAAAGATGAAACAAAATAGCATATGAAAGCACAAAAAATCAAAACTTATAGAAGCGAAAGAGCTTGAAATACCTGTGAGGGGGAAATCTAGGGTGTCTTTGGGGACTAGAGGTGGTTCGTTTTGGAGCTTTGTGCGGAGATGGTGGCGGCGGTCGAAAACTGAAGAGGTTAAGGACATCGAAGCACAATACGTTCGCCTCCGCCGTCTCGGACACCTTCGTCTTCTGCATCTCTTCAATTGACCCTAGTTTGAAGGCTAGGAGGAGAGAGAGACGGAGATCTAGGGCACTCTTATCTTTAGGGGATAAAGAATAGAAGCAAGGAGATCGAGAGACTGAGATAGTGAGAGGGGTTTCGTGGATGGGGGAGAGAGAGACAGAGGGGTTTCATGACTGGAAGAGCTTGGGGGGGGGGGGTTTCGTGGGCATTGAACCTAGCTTGAGAGGGGGGTTCCAGCTTGAAGATCCGGCTGTACGATCTAGATCTGACGCTATTCATGGGCATGAACCTAGCTAGTGCGATTGGCCTCGTTAAAGCGTGTAGCCTTCATACCTACCAAAGCTGTTGATGCCGTGCTCGACACAGAGCACCTCCCAGAACTTGGCTCCAATATGGGTGCCGCCTTGGATGTGGAGAATCCCACTCATCTTGAAATTTAAAAATCGGAGATCAAATAAAAGATGGGTTAGGTTTTGTGACTTAGAGAATCGCAGAGAGCATGGAGTGAAATGAGAGAGAGAAGGGGCAAAGCGAGAGAGGTGTTAGGGTTTGATTTCTAAGGTTTGATTTCGAGCTTATGGGTTATTGGTTGGGAGTAAATGGGGGTGTTTTGGAAGGAGTAAGAGTGGTTGTCGAGTTTGGTGGGAGTAAAGGTTTTGATGGGAGACCACAATTTTTTTTGAGTTTTTCCAACAACAGATAAGTAGTGGACCGTTGTGTGAGTGTATGATGACAAAGCAAGCTAGGAGGGAAAAATTGCCGCTTGTGCCTGTACATAAGTTTCATAAAATTGAAACTTTGCCGCGCTGTGCAACTTGCTTTCGTGCTCAGACAACAGAACTATGACAATCTGTTGTACAAATTTATGTATCTTGCATTAGGTGTACCTAGTAGGATTTCTCTAAGTTCATACAACACTTCGTTACACAACAGATAACAAAAAACTGTTGTGTGGATAGTTCAAATTTCATTTTAGGGAGCTTGTTCTGGCAGGAAACTATGTTCTTATTTCCCTCCATTTTGGGTCTCCCATTACACAACAGAATTGTCTTAAATCAGTTGTGCAATACCTTCCAAAAAAAAAGTTTTCAATTTACTTACATTCACACAACAGAAACATAATTATACCGTTGTATGATAGAGTTCGTGTTAACACACAACAGCAGATTTTTGTTCTGTTGTGTGATGAGTGTTGTGTGTTTCAATTTTTGTAGTAGTGTGTTATTCATATTTTTGATATGTAGCACTCAGTGAATTGCATATATTTTCAGACTGCCGAGATGCCGGGTTTCTATGCAGAGGGTGAGTATGACCTCAGTGGTTTTGTGGTTGGAATTGTGAAGAAGGAATCAGTGATTGATGGGAAAAACATTTTGGCTGGAGATGTCCTCATTGACCTACCATCTAGTGGGGTTCATTCCAATGGTTTTTCTCTTGTAAGAAGGTTGGTGTTGTTGAAAGAAAAAACAAACCTCTTCCCTGTTTCGCATATGTAGTTAACTTGAACTGTGTTTTTTTTTCTTGTCCGACCCTGTGGTTCTAACTCATGACATTGCACCGGTACATCTTTATAGGGTTCTAGCTTATAGTGGGTTGTCTCTGAAAGACCCAAGGTTTTAAATATTGGTATCTGCGTATATATCAGAACTTTGAAAAATGGAGATATCGGAAATATCGGGGATACAGGGTAAAAAAATGTCGTTTTAAAAAAAAGTCAATTTATTAGAAATTTAGAACTACATATAAATACATATGAATGTCAACTTCATCTACACTTGAAAAACCACTCGCTAGTCTACGAAAATACAATAATCAGATCAAGACATATGACCCATATAGTGCGAATTGTAGTGATGAACATGATAGTTATAGATCTCTTTAAAGCTGCCGATAGGCCTGTAAATGGACCGGGTTTGGATCGGATCGACCTAAATCCAAATCCGTTTACTAAAAAAAAAATTCTATCCAAACCCGCTCCGTTAACCCGGCGGATCATTGATACCTCGATCCAAATCCGTATCCGTCGGATTAACGGATACCCGATCCGTTAATCCGATCCGTTTATAATTTCAAATATTTTTAAATTTTAAATAGTAATATTAAATTTATATCAGGATACCTCATAAGATATTAATAAAATATTAAAATAATATGATCTACATGAAGAGTATCACCAAAAGTAAAATTACATTATATTTTATATTTTTAAAAAATAATAATATATTAATAAAAAATAATATTTTATTATTACGAAAACGGGTCGGATCATTAACGGATCGGATCGACCTAAATCTAAATCCGATCCGTTTATTAAACGGGTTAACGGATTCGGATCATTAACGAATCAACGGTTCAAAATGTTCGATCCAAACCCATCCAATAGTCACGGATCTGGAGCGGGTCCAGATCAAAATCCGGTCCATTTACAGGTCTAGCTGCCGACTGTTTCCCCTATAAGGGGATAAAAAAGATGAACCCAACTGGATGACTGATCATATACTTCTCCATATTGATTATATCCATAAGCATCATAACTAAATTGATTGTTGCCTTCATGAGATTCATTTGAGATCCCACTGCGCTCTGTGCCTAAACTGATAGAGTCAAAACTTAAGGCAATTGAAGAAACATCAGATGGGGTACTTTGATCATCAGTTGCACCTCCAGTCCTCCTTCCATATCAGGTCATGACCAGCTGTTCTCACTCCGTGGTCTTCATCTTGGGTGGTATATATGATCAAAATTATCTTCACAGGTAAATTGGAATCCTCCATCCACAGAAAATTGTCCATATTCATATCTTTCACCTCCACCACCTGCTTTGCTTCCACCCTCTCCACCATCATCAGAACTATCTGGAGTTGCTATACCACCCCACTCATCATCACTATCTGAATTACTTCTGGTTTTTTAACAACTTCTTCAGATAAGACTCTCTCTACATTGATTCCAGCATTAGTTGCAGTTTCTACAACTTATAGAAGAGGTCTTCCAGCTTCATCATCGAGGTGTGCAGGCATAATCCAATCACGAAGTGGATCAATGCTATTATCAAGCGGCTCGCTCGCTTGCAACATGAAGTAGATCTATGACTTTCTTCTGCAATGTCATTTGGCCTCATTTGAATAATTGAACCTTTATGGCTTTATCTTCTTTCTATTATTCAACTACAGAGTTACAAACTACATATAGAGTTACAAACATAGTCACAGACTACACAGTACCAAATCTCTCCTCACACAGTTTGCATTTAGACTTTTAGAGAATTACTTCTCACCTAAAATCTCCTTGATGATATTTTTCCTCACCTAGATTCACCTTGAGGGGATTTTCTACTCACATAGATTCACCTTAAGGGGATTTCTCCTCACTCAGATTTGCCTTTAGGAGATCTCTCTTCACATAAATTTTCATTTAGAGAATTACTGAGTTTATTTATTTATTTTTGGGTTAATTCCTGTTTACCCAGAATTCACAAGTTTTTTGCCCACTTGCACCAATAAGTTTGTATTGTGCCCAATTAAACAACTCTTTTGAGAAAAAGACCTATAAGGGTAGTCTTTTCTAAACTAGTGCCTAATATGTCCTATGCTGACTTTTAGGTCCAACTCTTACCTTTTCTTAGGAAATCTTGTTCAAACTTGTTCAAACTCTTAACAAAAACAAATCTAGCCTTCAACATGCCCAAGTTTTTCACCTAACGGCTCCCTGCCTAGCGGTTACTTTAACAGGCGGAATCACTGCTGCTTGTTTCTATCTTAAGCTGAGGCAATTTTTCTTTGGAAAAAGAAGATTTAGACCTTAAAAATAGGTATAGGAGTCAAGGCAGAGACAAATATACACGTTTTAAACATCAAACATCAAACATCAAACCTAAAAATATAAAAATATAAAGACAAGGTGGATGAGCAATCTGGAATTATTTATTTAAACATAATTACAGATTAAAGAGGTAATCAAAGCCTCATTCTCATGTAAACAACAAAAGACTGTTTAGCTTTCCATAAGAACGAGAACAGGTACTTACTTGTAATGAAAGCACACTACTTCACACTTAGACAGGAAGGGAAGCACACTGCTACTACTACCTGAGAGAAGACTCTTCTGCTCAATTTTTTCTTAATCTGTTTTTCGAATCTCGAACTGATCTCCCAATTTTTGAATCTCGAACTAGTCTCCTAATTTTCGAATCTCAAACTAGTCTCCTAATTTTCGAATCTACAACTAGTCTCCTAATTTTCGAATGCCTTCTAAGAGAAGGTAAAGCTCCTTATATAAGGAGCGGAACTCAAATTACAATTGAAAACAACAAAATGTACAGGACGACTCCGTGATTTCCTGCTTTCCTGAGTGCTCCTGTTGGTGGAGGTCGGTCGGGGGAAAAGCAGATAACTTTAGGTGAAATGTTTTTCACCTGCTTTTTGAAAAGCAAAAACAGCTTTTGGGAAAAGTCCAAAAGTACTTTCGGTGCTTTCTATACCTGCTGCTTCACATGTTCTCGTATGTTTCTGAATTGTGACCAAGGACAAACGAGTCGTTATCTGCCTAAGCCATTCGAGCAGTTGTTGCATTATCTTCGACATCTGTATCAACATACATTTTGTAGTGGTTGTCTGTTTCAAGTCTTTACACCCACTGTAAGCATGCCAGTGTCGAATCTATCTCCTTTATGGTAATATATAAAAACAAGTCATTGTTGACTATGTCAGGATGATCGTAAGCAGTGATAATAGTTTTTTCTCTTGCTACTAGGAAGGTATTGTTGATGTTTTCAGAGATGATCTTCTTGATGTATTCCAGGGTTATGGCCTTCATCCAGGGGATACTTGAGTTTGGCTGGTCATTATACCCAACACAGGGAGGTTGACGATATTTTCTTTGAATAATTCTCACATAATGATATGGAGAAATATACTCAACCTCACCGTTTGCCTTCTGGATCCATTCTGGAGGAGTGGATCTAAATTTCAGTCGAAGCATACAGTCATTTCTTCTAATATTTTTGACTGTGTTGACAATGATAGGCGGCAAACCTTTAAGATCATCATTTGTTTTAGTCCACAAATTATGGACAAAACCATTTTCAACAAGCCAAAGCTTGTGTACTTGAGGATGTTCACTCTGAACATTGACTAAGTATCTCCCGATATATGGTCCTGCAATGATAAAGAGAGTTAGAGGAACTTAGTCTTCAGAATTATGACTTCCGATTAGACTATGAAATTCATACCAGTCTAATTCATTAAGTGCCATGATAGGGACCCTAGCACTTTCTGGGCTTTCAAGGAAGTGAATTTTTTTCTTTTCTTACAGCACTCTGCTGTGTATGTATTTCTTCAAACTGTGGTCTAGCATTCTCATAAAGTTCTTCAGCAAGTGCAAAGAGTGCTGGAAACATCAGACCACTGCTTCTTTCTTGAAAAGCAAATAGGAGATTATCAAGGATTGCTTTCTGGTGGTAAGCTAGTCTCCTGGCAGTTCTGAACACAGGAGCATCAAAGGTTCTTAATTCATAATTAAAAACATTTATAACTCTGGTTGGAGTTGGTCTGCTTTTTGGCAAAGCAGCAGCCATCAACGGTCTTGATGATCCTTTACCGTCTGCCGTTTGAGACGGGTTAGCCAATCCTTTACCCTAGGATTGATCAGTTGTGACTAGTCCTTTTGGACTTAGTAGAAACCTTTTAAGGATTTTTTCTTTGGTTTCCATGGGATCCTCTTCAGGTTCATGTTCTTACCCAGTTCTTCTGCTTCTGGGATTACGACCTTCGTCGTCATCTTTTCGGCTGAACATTGCCAATTGTCTAGTCAATGCGTCTGGAAGATAGTTCTTATTTCCTGCAATTAATTCAACAACATAATCGTATTGGTTAAGAAATAATTGCCAATTCGCTAATCTTCCTCTATCAGCAGCTTTATCAAGTTTAAAATTTTTGAAATTCTTTACTCTAGCACAATCGGTGCGGACAGTAAAGGGTTTTCCAAGAAAAGTTGGAGAATTTAAAATTGTTTTCTTGACAGCCAAAATTTCTTTTTCCCCTGTGGGATAATTCAGTTCTGCAGGGCTGAGCTTGCCACTACAAAATTTGCAGATCTTTTCAATGTTAGTTCCAGGAGTTTTTGCCAGAACAACACCAGACCAGTAATTATCACTCGCATCTGTTTGGAGGATAATTTCATCATTTTCCTCTGGTTGTTGTAGAGGAGGGAGGTTTTTGCAGAGATTTTTCATCTGCTTCACAATTTTTTTATCATCTTCTGTGAAGTTCCATTTTCTTTTGGAACTTGTCTTAGGAGATAACATTGCTGTTAACCCTGAGATTTTGGGGATGAAATCTCTTCCATAATTTATGACACCAAGGAATCTCTCTAGACTCTTAGCATCAGGAATTTATCTGGGAATTTCCATATCTTCTCAAGGATATGGGGTTGAAGTTTTATCACTCCATTCTTGATGTTTATTCCTAGGAAGTCGACTTCATCGAGGATAAAGAAGATCTTATTTTCTCCTAGGATAATTCCATACTAAACTATCAGCTTTACAACCTCGTGGAGGTGTCTCATGTGTTCTTCTCTGTTTTTGGAGAAGACCAGAATGTCATGTATATAGACGATGCAGAACTCCGCAACATGTTTGAAGATGTTGTCCATCTTTCTTTGGAAGATTGAGGGAGCTTGCTTTAGACCAAAAGGCATTACTAACCATTCGTAATGTCCTTGAGGGGTTCCAAATGCAGTGAGAGGTACACTCTCAGGATGCATCTTGACTTGCCAAAAACCCGACTTTGCATCAAATTTCGAAAAGACTTTAGCTCCTCTGAGCTGGTTGATCATTACTCTTACTTGAGCAATTTGATAACATCTTTGACAGTCTTCTTGTTGACATCTTTGTAGTCAATCACCATTCTAGCTTTTGCTCTGAGATTCTCTGCATGATTTCTTACATAGAATGCTGGAGCATGATAAGGGCTAGTGGAAGGCTGAATTAATCTCTTGTTTAGGAGATCTTTAATATCTTTTCTGAATTCCTTTTGATCTTCCTCTTTATATTGAGGAATGGCTTTAACATGACAGATAGCATTCATATCATGTAATCTTAATTCACAGACCACTGGGTCTTTTTCCCAAAACTTCTGAGGATCTACATTGATATTCTGTTCGAGTAGTTTCTTGATTTTTTCAAGAGTGGGAATTTTCTAAGACTCAAGCTTGTTCTGAAAGTGCTTGCGGTTATGCTCATGGATGAAACTAGTTTCTTCATCTTCACTAGTTTCTTCTTCTTCTTCTTCTTCTTCAGAAGATTCTTCAACAAGTAACTCTTCTTGTTGCTTGATTTGGAGTATAGGCTCGAATTTGGGTTTGTAGGGGGTAAGATCACAACTATTCTGTTGCGATCTCTGATACTGAGTAGTAAAACCAGAACCTACTACACTTTTTGCTTGTATAAGTTGGTCTACCTAGAACACCCGTTCTCCTTTTCTGAAGCCTATAGCGTCTTCATCCTGAATGAATTGCTGTTGGAGAATAAAATCATTTCCCAACAAGAAATTGGATCCTTGGCCTTCAGATTGCCAAATATTCTGGATGATAAATGTTCCTCCACCTATGGTGATATGAACCTTGTTTGCTACCTTGTTCATGGTAAGGTGACTTCCATCAAATGTAACACCAGTATCAATTTTTTTTTTTATCTTCTCTCCAGAGTTCTTCTGGAATTGCAAATCTCTTTACAACAGTAAATCCTGATCCATTATCTACAAAGGCATGTAGATGATATTTTTTATGATCAGGGAATTTTAGTCCAATCTCTATGTAGTTGCTGTATCTACTGGTAGAGACAACTTTCGATTGTTGAAGCTCATTTTCCTGAGCTTGTTCCTTTGCAATGAATGGTTTACATTCTTTTGGAACAATTTCTGGTGTTTCAACCAGTTCGATATCTTCATCGATCTTTTCTTCATCGATGCTTTCTTCCTTTATTTTTAAGGAAGATGGTTCCATAATTTCTTAGAACAAAGTTTCTACTTCTTTCTCTTTTTGCTCAGAGAAATATTCTTCATATTCTTGTTCAACCAATTGGCTGACAATTCCATTCTTGGTTTTTCTTCTTGCTTCAGCTATGAAGCATTCTTTGTGATAAGTCTTCTTTGACTCTTCACAAAACATAGGGAGACCATTCTTTTCGTGACATAGGCAGTAGTCACATACGAATGTACCAAGGTTCACCTGATAAGAAGACATTAATGATTATGTCTTACTTTCTTCCCAGTTTTTGATTTTCAATACATTCATTTGTCTAGATTCGAAGTACTCTACTTCAAAATCTGTCTCAGACTCAGATGAATTTTCTTCAGACCAGGCAGAATAAACTGACCTGTTGTCGTCTTCATCATCAGAATAGGCTATTTTGTAGCCTTTCATATTTGTTGTTTCTACTATCTGCTCATATTCTTCAAAGAGAGCTTTAGTAGATCTTTTACCCTTTTCCGGGCATTCATTGGCATAGTGCCCTTCAGCTTTACATAACCAACATCTGCAAGCTTTCTTGCTTGGTTGTTTATGCTGATGAGTATTCTTCTTTTTCTTGAAGAATTTCTTTTTAGGATCTTCATCCTGCTGTTTCTTGTAATTGGAACTTTTATTGAATTTCCAATCCTTTTTCTTATTACTCTTTTTGAATTTTTTAGAGTAATATTTTTCTTTCTTTCTGTGGAACTTGGAGTCATGACATCCCCAATTGGTTGGCATATCAAGTATTCCATAACAGAAATTCTCAACTCCTGTGAGTTGTTTCTTGGCCATCTTAGCTCTAAGATTGGCTTTGCATTGCTCTTTTAGTAATTGCAGGATTCTGTCGGCAATTCCTCCAACTGAAAATCTTTCAATTAGTTTTTCAGCTATGCTTTCTCTCACAGCTGTTCTCTATGGTTCAAGGAGTTTTCTGTGCAACAGATTAACTAGATCAGTATTCTCTAGTTCACCAATTGTACAGTAATATTCTTGAAATTTATTCAAGTATTCTTCAAAATATCTCATGTCACAGATTTTGAGAGCAGAGATATTTGATTTGGCTGTTTCTTTAGCCTTCTCACTCAGATTTGAGAGATCTCCACAGAACTGATCATACAAGGGTACTGCAAAATCATTCGGAGATTTTGAATTTTTAATTTCTTCTAGCCAGTCTCTTCCTCTGGCAGTTTATTTGAAAGACAGATAATACTTTTTTGCTACTCCTGTAAGAGTAGTTTCATAGTACACCTGCAAATCTGGTGCTTCAAATTTTCCAAGGGTAGGTGCAGAAGCCATCATTAGGATATCTACCCATTGGTCAATGGTTTTTCTTTTATCTAGACTCTTGTCTAGATTTAACCAGATGCCATAGTTCGTGATTGGAACTCTAGGCATATTGTCCTCTGGGACAAATCTTTGGGAATTTCTTTCCCCTTTTCTACCCGTGGGGCCTTTCTGAGCTGGGAGTTTTA
The DNA here is from genome assembly GCA_024704745.1 of Rosa lucieae. Taxonomy (NCBI): domain Eukaryota; kingdom Viridiplantae; phylum Streptophyta; class Magnoliopsida; order Rosales; family Rosaceae; genus Rosa; species Rosa lucieae. Next base: position 88,788 of record JANPXK010000352.1, on the reverse strand, counting down.
TTTTCCCTTTTTCTCTGCTAATGAAAGTTCTGGAGCTTTCTCCTTCTTCCATTTCAATATCTTGATATGGAAAGACTTTTCTCGTCTTTCTGATTTTGAATTATTTCATTTATTCGATTAGTTTTTCTAATCATTCAGGATTTTCGCAGGATTTTGCTTCTTCATAGAGTTCATAGAGCCTTTCTGCTCCGATCATATTGACTAGTCTGTTTAGATCAGCTTCCAATTCTTCTTCAGATATTGGTTCTTCAACAGTGGGTTTTGTACCACTAACACTAGCTTCTCTAGTGCTATAGCTTCTTCTGAGAAGATTTTTGTTTATCCTGAGGTTCTCAGGACAGAAATCACTTTTTCTGTGATTGTCAAAATTGAGACTGATTTCTCCAGTCTTTCTACTTTCATAAATTTTTTCTTTCGCTCTTTCTGGTAGCTTTTTTGGACCGGATAGTTTCCATTCAAGAGGAAAAGTTACTTCATTCCAAGTAACTTTATGAATCTGTTGTGAATGGTTCTTCTAATTGGTGAGGAAACCAGTAGTAAGACCTGGAATATTTGTTATTCTTGTCTTGGGTGTTACTGTAGTGCTCATCAATTTATAGAATATTCTGTATACTATTGCGAGTTCTTGCATATCTTCTTTCATCGATATGCCATCTGTCTTGACTCTCAGTAGTAGACAGTGAGCTGCATCCTTCAAGCTGGTTGTGAAATTCGGAAAGCAGTTGACATATGCTACTTGATCACATAGAGATGCTTCAAGAGTTCCCAGCAGACTAGCTCGAAAGTCTGTTAGTCTATTGTCTTGTAAGACACATAGAACTGAACAGTCTATGCCTTCTCATGCAAGCATATTTATGCCTACTTGGATTGCTCCAATATGCATAAATTGATATTTTTTTGCTTGAGCTCTGGCAACTTCTGAAGGAGTGATCATTAGAAATCAGTCTCTCCTCCTGCTGTAGTGGGGGTTGTAATTTCCAGTAGTTTAAAATGATGGCTATCCATTAGATCAAACTTTCCCCTTTTATAGATTTGTTTAAAATCTAATTTTGGAATTGAGGAGTTTTTTACCTCCTGTTCGATTTCATTGAATTCGAATTCTTCAGCATTTAAGAGCTGTACTCCTTTCTTTTTTCCAAAGATGCTTAACATCTTGATATCTCTTTTTTCCGGATTTTCATACCGGATACTAGTCTGACTAGTAGATGGTTCCAGAAAAATCATGTTTGGAACAAGATTCTTGTCTGGTTTCTCTAATGGTTTGAATCCATTAGCTTTCTTTGTTTTTACTGTAGGCACTTTCTTGTCCTTTAGTATAGTTTTCATAGAATCCAGCGTTTTTTGCTGTTCATTGATTTTTCTACTAACGACTGTTAGCTTTTATTCTTCCGTTTTTGGAAGTTCTTTGATATAATCCATTTTATTTTCCAATCTTTCCAATTGGTGGATTATAGCAGGTAATTTTTCTAGATGAGTTAGACATCTAGATAATTCTAGTAACAGCCTCTGATATTTCTCATCAGAGGAATTTAATAGAGAATTTATTTTCTCTAATAGCAATTCTGACATTGTCCCCATTAGGAGGGATTCCCCTTTGAGCTATTTTACAAGCTCTGATACTAGTGATGTGCGGATCTAACCAATGCTCAAATAATCAAGAGGTTTTTGTTCCTGTTCCAGAACATATAAGAGATTATCAATATCTTGTTCTATTCTATAAATTCTGATTTGAAGTCTGTAGATGATATCCCAATAGTTGGGAGTTTCTCTGTTAAGACTTTCTCTATATTCTATCAATTTTCTCAATTTTTCTCTCTCTTTTTGCAATTCTTTGCTAGTATTTTTACAGATAGCAACTAATTCAAGCCTGTCAACGATCGAAATTATGAATAGTAAAATTTACTGTTTACCGTTGAATAGATGATGCAATTTAGCTGCAATTATATCTAGACAAATAAATTCAAGATGGGCCCACCACGCTTTAAAAAATAAATAAAATAAAATATAAAAGAGAGGGGTAAAAGTGGGATGAATAGGAAGTGATATTTTGGACAGTAGTGGAAAAAGTGAAAAGATTTGTGTGAGTGGGAAGAAAAATAAGTTGGTGAGGTGTATGGGAAATATATTGGTGGATTTGGGGTTTATGAGAATTTTCCCTTTATTTTTATCTCAAATTTTACAAATATTTCTTCACTTTATCGGGGATATATCGCAAATATCTAATATATCGGGGATATTTGACGATGTCGGAGAAATTTCGCAGAAACGGTAAAAGATAAGATATTTACCCCCTGCATATATCGATCCGTCGAAAAAAAAAGATATCGAGGGAGATATCGAAAATATCGCAGATATTTAGAACCTTCTTTCAACTATTGGGTAACTCTGTTACCTTGACTGAAGCTTTCATGGCCCCCATCGTGATATATGTTAAGCAAGTCAACATGAAACCCCTGCTTTATAATATTTTGCATTTTTGCTCATTTTCTTGTTTTGTGTTTAACTAGATGCTGAAAATGCTTTCTGCTTTTTGCTTTTGCTTGCTGAAACAGGTGCTTGACATAATTAGCAAGGGAGGTGTGAAGGGGGTAGCCCACATCACAGGAGGTGGTCTCACCGACAATATACCTAGAGTATTTCCAAAAGGCCTTGAGCTGTCATCTATAAAGATTCATGGGAAGTCCCAGCTGTTTTCAAATGGATCCAGGAGGTAACGACAAATTCATCTAATCTCGTCTTATGATTTTTGAGCTTTTCTCTGGCATTTAAGTATCTTATGTGTTTTCTCATTTTATTTATCTAACGTTAACACTAGGCTGGAAGAGTTGAAGATGCTGAAATGAGACAAACTTTTAATATGGGTATTGGGATGGCTCTTGTTGTGAGTAAGGAGGCATCCCACAGAATACTTGAAGATGGAAATAGAGCTTACTGCATTGGTGAGGTTATAACTGGTGAAAGAGTGAGTTATAGATGAAATGTATAACTTGTGGCTCGATCTGTCTTTATGTTCCTTTTTGAACCCATTTGACAAGCTGAGATGCAAGCTACTGTAGCTTGTTTTTGCTGTTATTTTGTGTCTTGACATTCACAGTTTCAGAGGAATTTGTTAAGTGTATTGTAGGGCTTTTAGTTATGAGTTCTCTTATTCCAATCTATGCCCAACTTTTGTATTAAGTCTATTTTTGAACCCATTTGACAAGCTGAGATGCAAGCTACTGCAGCTTGTTTTTGCTGTTATTTTGTGTCTTGACATTCACAGTTTCACAGGAATTTGTTAAGTGTATTGTAGGGCTTTTAGTTATGAGTTCTCTTATTCCAATCTATGCCCAACTTTTGTATTAAGTCTTTTTTTCTTTCCCTGATAGGTTTTTTCCCCCCCTTTGCGTGATTGGTCAAACTGGTCATTACAGTTCCAGTTGCTTGCAATGCATGGTTAAACATGACCCTACAGCTAGTAAATTTCCAGAGTATATAATGATCTGCATCTTACCAATTGATTGATTCTCTGCAACTGCAAGTTTCCTAATGGTTTTAATTACCAACCAACATCTCAACAAGAGGCGGTAAACACGGGCTGCTAGGCCCAAGCAAGGCTTGGTTAAAATTGGCCCAACACAACCAGAGCACGATTAAGGGTAGAGGATAAAAAATATTTAATTTGTTGGGTATGTGGACAATCTTATAAGATGTTTAGGTAAGTGGAGTTAGTGTAGCTCAAATTTAGGTAAAAAGATATTTTCCCAAAATAAAATAGTATCAATAAACTTGGTGGAATTGATCATAAACGCATTGCTAACAATTGAATAGCTGAAAGTACAATTACAGACATGGGAATGCACTCACATTATACTTGACATACCCACAAATCATAATTCATGTCCTTGATATTTCTTTAATGCGCCTGAGTATTTGTATATAAATAATAGAAGATAAGGGAGTTCATGTTAATCAACTTAAGTAAATTGTTAACCCAAACCAATGCCAAAAGCAGTAAAAATCTCTATAAATTATGGTTAATTATTACCTTCAATTAATCCTCAAATAATTATTACATAGCATGACATAGTTTAAGCCTTGGGGGCAAACTATGTGACGCTATGTTTTCCTCTTCCTGATCACCTGTTTCTTATCGCAACATACTGTCTTGCTTTCAACCTACTTACTTGCATGAAGGATCCATCAGTTCAAGTCCAAATGACCAAATCAACTAGGATCTTCGATGTTTGGTCACAACTCCCCAGCTAGATAACTCCTGTAAGGCCATTAATCACATAGTTTGTGCTCCTCAGCAATGATTTTTTCTTTAGGAGATGTTGGGTTTCTCTAGTCTCTAAAACAAGCAACCAGATGTTCTTTTTTCTTTCAGAAAGAAAAAACAAAACAGATGTTCTCACGTGTGAGTAAACCGGAAATTAGGGGTAGTGGAATCGATAACTCCATCACGTGCAATGCACGTGATATCCAGTAACCACGCTGCACCACAGCCATACCCTTCAATGCCTAGCCTACTGTATGGTTGTCATCCATTTAATAATTGAGGGAAGACTTGGTTGACTGGACTTCATTCACTCGTAACAATCGAGTCTTGGTTGAGTTGTTGTATAGTATATACAGTATTTCCTACTTCACCTCAGAATTCCTTGTCAAAAAACCTCAGAATTTCTCTCTTTCTCTCTTCATGGAGTTTGCCAGTAGCATTGCAGATAACGTCTTGTGTAGGCTAGCTTCACATGCTTTCCAACAGATCTCTTTGGCATGGGGTGCCCAACTTGAGCTCACCAAGCTCAATAAGACTTTATGTAGCATCAAGCTAGTGCTTCAGGATGCAGAGAAGAAGCAAGTGAAGAATCCCCTAATCACTCGTTGGTTGAGAGATCTCAAAGATGTTTGCCATGATGTTGATGATGTCCTTGACGAACTAGAGTTCCAAAAGTTGTGGAAGAAAGTTCTGGTCAACAACCGTGGGAGAGTCAAAGGACAGGTACGCCAACTTTTTTCGCGTTGGAATCCAATTAAGTTTAACTTCAAGCTGGGACATAAAGTGAAAGAAATTAGAGAACGACTAGTTGAAATTGAAAAAGATAAGAGAGAGCTTTCTCTAGTTACAGTTGCTGAGCTAGCCGAAGATCATCATGCGCCCCAAGGAATGCACGATAATGAAAGAGAGACTGACTCTTACTGGAGGCTACAGATATTATTGGGAGAGATAATGATAAAAAACAGATTATTAACCATCTTTTAAATAACACTGATATCTCTAGTGAGGAGAATGTTTATGTTATTTCCATCCTTGGGTTAGGGGGGTTGGGAAAGACAACTCTTGCTAAATTAGTGTATAATGATAGGATGGTAGAGGAGAATTTTCAGATGAAAATGTGGATATGCGTTTAAGAAAACTTTGATATCCGAACATTAATTCGTGGCATTATCAATGCTGTAATTGGACAAAAATGTGAGGATGAAAGTTTGGACCTTATGAAAAAAAGGTTGCAAAATACTTTTAGAGATAGAAAGTTTTTGTTAGTGTTGGATGATGTCTGGGAGATGGAGCTGATTGAAATAACGATTGAAAAATGGAATGATCTAGAAGGCTTGTTAAATGTGGGAGCTAATGGAAGTAAAATCATCATAACAACACGACATAGATCCGTTGCTTCACTTGTGAATCCTGTATACATGCACCCCTTAGAAGGTCTTCCCCACAAAGACTGCATTTTTTTAAAAGGGCATTTAAAAGAGGAGAGGAGCAGCGCTATCAACATTTGATAGAAATTGGTGAGGATATTGTGAAGAAGTGTCGAGGAGTTCCTTTAGCAGTAGCTATTGTAGGGAGCATGCTCTATTTGAAAAGAGATGAACACCAATGGTCGAGTGTCAGAGATGATGACATGTGGAGCATAAGGAACGACAATATTCTATCTGCACTCAAATTGAGCTATGATGCACTGGCACAACACTTGAAACCGTGTTTTGCATTTTTTTTCACTTTTCCCAAAAGATTATGTGTACAAGAGTCCAATGTTGGTCCCATTGTGGATAGCACAAGGATACCTCTAGACATCTAAGAAAAATGAAGATTTTGAACAAATGGGTTTAGACTATATAACGGAGTTTTGCTCTAGATCTTTGTTTCAAGTCGAGGGTGATATCAAAACAGCCATAATTTTTAAAATACATGATCTCATTCTTGATTTAACAATTTCAGTGGCACAAGTAGGGTACTCCACAATCAATTTTCGTCCCTCTAGTGATTTTGAAATGGTTCGACATGTGTCAATATCTAAAAAGAACTTGCTGGGAGAAGAGGCACAAGTTTCTGATTTCATGCTCAAATCAAAGAAATTGCGAACTATTCTAATTCCTGAAGATTGCCAGATGAATCAACGTTTTGTGAAGACATGAATTTTGAGATTCAAATGTATGCGGGTGCTACATCTCAGGAGGTCGCCTCTTGAGGAGCTACCAAGTTTCATTGGTAGTTTGTTTCATCTGAGATTTCTCAGCTTGTTTTCTAATAGGAAGATAAAAAGGCTTCCCAATTCCATCAGTAAGCTGCTGAATTTGGAGTACTTGAACCTTGAGGGTTGCAACGCACTTGAGGAAATACCCAAAGACATAGGCAACCTGATCAACCTACGAAGCTTGACGATAACTACACAGCAGACGTATTTGCCAAAAGGAATTAGGCACCTCACCTTACTTCAATTTTTAGAATTTCGTGGATGTGTCAATCTTAAATCTTTGGGCGAAGAGATCCAATTCCTCAACAACCTTCGCAGTTTGTGGATTGGTAGTTGTAATAATTTGGTATCCTTGCCACCAAATATGAAACACGCGACTGCTTTAGATAGTTTTGGTGTCAATGATTGCGTCAAGCTTCAGGGGATGATGAGATCAGGGGAAGGTCCTCAACGTCTTCGATCATTGAAGACGGGGATTCAAGTTTGGAGGCTTTGCCCCCTTGGCTCATTGAAGATTCTGCAGACACTCTACAGAGCATAGTACTTTCTGAATGTCATAATCTCACGGCACTTCCGCAGCTGATAGAGTTCAGATTCCTCGAGCAACTATACATTGGCAGATGCTCCAAATTGTCGGCTTTGCCGCAGGAGTTGCATTGCCTTACTGAGTTGAGAGGATTGGAGATTGAAGGGTGTCCTGAATTGAGCAAAAGCTGCAAAAGGCAATTAAAAGGTGAGGAGTGATCAAAGATGGCACGTCAGGTGAAGATTACACTCGACGCTGATGATGAAGAAGATGAAGCCGACAATCGCTTGGCCGACAGTAGGATCGCGTACCTCACAACGCGCCACCAGCGACGACGCCATTAGTCACTTCAATTCCTCATCTCCAGGTAACGAATCAGTATTGAATTGTTGAAATTTGAGATAATTTTGATTGAATTGGGAATTTTTTATTGTGATTTGTGTGCTGATTGATGTAATTGCTTGGTGAAGTTAGAATAGAGGAGGGAGCAAGACTGAGCACTTAAAAGCACATGGTGATGCTGTTGCTCTATTCAGTTTCTCATGAAATCTTTCCAGCATTTGAAAATTGGTCATCATGTTATCTATCTTATTAAACTACTTGTTCTTATTTTTAGTATCCCTGCTGGGTTTGGAATCAGGTTAGAGGAAGAAGAGGGTTGCTAGCTACAAGGTGTACACTGTGGAGGGGATGGTGAAAGGGACTCTCAGGAAGAGATGAAGGTGGCTCAAGGAGACCTGTGATAGAGTGGTCTATGGCCGGTAATGGTTGTTTCATCAAATTTAATGAATATATATTGGCTTTGAGTGAGTTATCTTGTTAACTCTACTTGTAACATAATATAGGCTTTGGCATGGTATGGATCACTGACCCATTTATCCATCATATATGAGAACAATTCAAACTTGTGCAATCATAGCCGAAAGGCCGAGAAAATGATTCAACAATGTTGCCATGCTTTGCTATGAGTCCTGCAAACCCATTTGACCAATATTATATCAAAATTTCTTATCACAATACATGGTTTTAAGATTTTTCAAGAAAAGTTTACTTCTAATATTTTGAGTTTGTATGGTGGTGGTAAGCAGTAACAAAGAAGAATTTTATAAGGTGCAGTTGGCAACTTGGAATGTTTTTCAAATGTACATCTATTGAGTCTTAGAAACCTCAGTGGGTTTTGCCCGGGTTTGATATTTGACTTGGTTTATGTGAAAATGTCTTACCTAGTCTTAGAAACCTAAGTTGGAGCTGTCTTTGGATTGATAATATTCAGAAACTGATGCTTGCAGTTTCACCAATAATTAAGCCATTGTAATGACCCTGATTTGTAATGACTTGAGGGGACCATAAATTCATTAAGTTGTAATAACATGAGAGAACTTCCGGATTAATAATGACTTCATACATGGAGAGTACTTCCCAGGAAGTAGATAATGTTAGTCTGTACAAACCAAGGAACTACTAGTCTCTTTTGTTTTACCTTTTCTTTTATTGAAATTAAGGACAAGTCTTTATGGCCCCAGGAAGGAGGAAACTAAGATGGTTATTTTAAAAATATAAAGTTGTTGACAAGAGTGAATTTCATTCCCCCAAATATAAATGCCTAAAAACAACTTTGTAAACTCTGACAGATGTTCAAAGCGAATCCCAATCTCAGAACCCTATCCCAAATGAACCCACCTCCTCACACCTAGCACCCTCAAAGATATATTTATTCGTTCCATCCACACTACCCACAGATGCTATCATATCACATCTTCCGAATACACTTTCCCTCTTTCTGGCCAGCAAAGAGCTTATATTTCTCTGCCAACAATGCATGACATGAAGCTGGGTTATCTGAGTATACGTTTTTACTTCGCAGTCACCATATTGATGTTATAGTCAAATGTACGTCAAGTCAGCATATTAGTGAGGTCGAGTCAAATGGCAATCATATTTGATATTTTTATATTACAAGGGATATAACGGCTCAATACATACCTTGAGGTCCTTCTTCCCTCACAATAGTCTGATATATTGTCTGAACACAGTCAACAATTCCTTTGTACTGGTTGGCAGATCTTTTTTGAAAAAAAGAAAGAAAACAGAGAGAGGAAAAAAAAAGAGAGAGCAAACAATTGGAGGCACATAGCATATTTAGTTATCAATTTTGATTTGGCCTTAATTTTACAGCCCCTCATATATATGATAGACAAAAATATAGGACCGTTGCAATAAATTTCAGGCTTCACCACCATGGCGCACATCTTATTTGGAAGTAACAACAAGTGGATACAAATATCATGCAGAATAGCAGATTGCCTTACCTGTACCATTAGTCTAGTTTTAATCACATCAAGGGGAGTGCTTATAGCTTCAGTTAATGCACCTAGAAGAGTTTGAGATTAAATGTATCAGATAATTGCTTTAGGTCAAACAGATGGATAATTAAGTTTACTCTTTCGTAGTAAAAGACAATGAACAGTACTCTTCTAAGAAGACAATCAGACAGACAGGAACTCGTCCCAACCAAACTAACCCAATTAAAACTCAGAACCAAAGACATAAAGTAACTTTTTCACCAGAACTTACCATATTTATTTCAAAAACATAGAAAGACGACGCACTATTGTTATATGATTATCCTATGTTGCCAACATTAAGTGCACAGAGATAGTATGAATGTATGATACCACTTTATCATATTTATCTCACCAGAATTATTTGATCGTACACAGGATACTGTATATCTGCCAAGTCATTCTGGAGCTACACAAGTCAATATGAGGAGCTGAATTAGTAAAAACTCATTTTAGAATATCTCCTGTTGTGACAAATACTAGTAGTCATCCCAATATCACCCCATGCAGGCTGAGGAGTACTCACGGCAGACTTGTGTTGCCAGGCCCCAATGAACACAGAAGAATTTCAACAAGGGAGACCTTAGCACCCTAATTTTGTCTATATGGGACTCTAAATTTGGGTGAGTTCCAGACCAAGAGTTGTATCAAGTCGGTCTATGTATATAAGCTATTACAAGAAACTCCATTCGTGACATGGCCTTTTGGGTATTTGATCGATGTGCCATGAAGATCTCCATATATGTGAAGTTGTAGAGACTCTACTTTCTCATTTGCTAAGGATAATACCAGCTATTATTAACATCAGTATCTGATGTAGAAATATTTTACTGACCGAATCATAGTGCGCAGCATACTTGGTAGGCATGCATGGATCATACTTAATAGATATAGCATGATATCCTGATATTGTTTGGAAACATCAATGTGTTCCCCATTTGTAGGTAATAAGCTATGGATTAGTGTGAAAACTTTTTCTCTGAAGCCAAAGTTCACACTCCGTAAGAGTTCCACTCAGATAAGAGAAACAAAAGGCACGCACTGGATTAGCATTATGGATGTTAAAGAATTCCCACAACCATCCCAGAAAAGAGCTGACAAGACTTAAAATAGAATAATATGACCACTGAGAGTCAAAAGCTAAGTACCTGCAAAAGCTCCTATTATAGCATTCTCAGGATCGTTGAGCTCTCTCTTTGCCTGATAAAAAGAGAAGATCAGAATGCTAATTGTACATATCAAGACAAAGAAAATAAATATACAATACGAATCATTGTTACATATATGTATATATACAGACCGTGTATTCATATGTTATAAAAGCATTCAAGAGGAGGCATGTTGTTTCACTCACATGCACACTTTTTGTTATATGTCATGATCTTATGTTATATAGATTAACACCATAGTCACCGGTTCATGCATCAAGGCTATAAATCCAAACATTACTAGGCATCATAACTTTACCAATTATATATTATAATCTGCAAGCATATAATAGGCAAAAAGGAGGAGCTTACCGCCACTTTATAACCTATCCGAAGCTGCTCATATAGACAAACTTGAATTCCATCAAATGGCAAATCTCGCAATAAAAATGATCCATATCCCTACCATCTCAAAAAGATAAAGAAAGTTAATATATTGACAATAACTTAAGAAACACAACAGAGAAGTAATTTGTTTCTTTTATATATACGAAAGAGGGAAACAAAATATGAACTAGTATGATTATCCACAGTGGAAACACCTACCGCATAGCGTCCCTTGAAGCCCTCCTTAGCAGCAATAAGGCAAACAGCAGCATAGGCATATGTGAATGGCCCCTTTGCATCCTTTGCTTTACAACCTAAAAAGTATTAAAGAGAAAGAAGATCAGGACAAGCAAATTTAGGCACGGAGTGAGTACTATAAACTACTCTACCTCCGTTGGAACACAAATTAATGAGCAAAGCAGCAATGCCTCCACCAGCCCCCGCAGTCTACACAAAGTTCGAAAAACATAGTTTGATTCAGAAAAGAAGTTTACATTGCCAAATTTTCAGCTGAAGAATCAAACAACCACACAAGGGATTTCCATTGAAGACAAGAAAACAGAAGGTTTTAATTAAGGTAGATGATAAACCAGTACTTCACATAATGTAAAATATACAAGAAAACCGATCCCAGGAAGCATGCATCAAAATGTTTTTGAGGTTTCAATGGTGTGATGACCAAGCATCCTGAGGCTGACAGCAACACCGTTTGTGCTGTCAAAGACCTTCAAACTTCAAACAACAAGCTCAGTAAACTTCCCAGACCACTCAATCATTATGTTCCTATCGAGAATACATAAAACATAAAGAAAGGAAGAGACAAGATTCGCTTACAAAATGAGCTAAAGCGCTTAGATTTTCAGGAAACATCTTTAACAATTTCTTCTTTCTAGGTACATAAACTCCAACAAAAATTGCAGAAGCCCCCTGTACGTCAACAAATAATTATCAAACATAGATTAAATTCTTTTACACAGTAAACAAATTCAAATTACTATTCGTTAGTATAACTGATAGGGTAACCAAAATGATAAATGAACTCATAGAACTATACCCAAATGAAAGCAACATCCCAGTATTTGAAATCACAAAACGCAACATCAACATCCTTTAAAAAGGTTGGAAAGCACATAAAGCACGGATAGCAAGCCCACGCAAGCTCACACATACCATGCATGGAAGCAAGAATATGTGCATTACATACACAAATACACCCAATATATATATATATATATATATATATAATGAATACATATATACACACATACAGAGACAGAGAGAGAGCAGAGAGCACATAAAAGTTATCTCCCATCAACTAGATTTCTCGCCCATATTTAAATTTGAAATGACAAATTTATTACAGAAATAATGAATTGTAAAAGCAAGATTGACAACAAGACCATGAACATCATTGCAACTAGAAACCTAAAAAAGTCACCCCAAACTGGACAACAGCATAGTTCAACGTAGCAGTGTAAGCAGACCAATGTAGGCAAATTTTTTTTTTTTTCAAAAGAACTAGGAAATATCAAGTAAATACTTTTATCCTTCTTTGATACCCAGAAATCCTACAAACCTGCTTCGCGGACCCAGGCTCGAAACTGGGGCCTCTTGCCAAACCCTACAATCTTCAGGTGGCAGGAAATTCTAGCAAACAGCTAGCTAGGTAATGTGAGAGGATTTTGAAGCCCCATACCACATGACAGCAAACTATTGGCCTAAAAGAGAATACTATACTGAATGAACTAAAAGATCTTCATGATACTGAACCCAAAAAAAAAAAAAAAAAATTAAAAATCAAATAAAAAGAGAAAGCAGTTTTTGAAATTGCTGGTATAAATTGTTAAGAATTGCATAAGTCTATTTAGACTTTGGAATTCAAACAATCCACAAGTTTATAATCAAAAACCTATGAGACCATATTCTGAGAGCGCCCAACTCAAGACCAAGAAGCAATTTGTTCCAGACAGTTTATAATAATCAAGAAACTAGTAAATCTTATCTGAAACATGAAATGAGTCATTTCTGGACATTTTCTCAACAGGCCATGTCTGTATCATTATGATAAACACGGTCCTAGACTACTAAATATTGAATCAAGTACTCAGAAGGTACATACGGTAATACACCAGCAAGATTTCCAGCCAATCCAGAGTGGAAAAATATTAAAATAATAATAATAACAATATTTAAACTGAAAACTCATGACTAGAAAAAAAAAATTAAAAATAGACCAAGTGAGAGAAACAACATTAATCTAGATTAATGATTTCCTGAGCCACTGTAGCTTTTTCTATCCAGAAAAAAAAAAAATGAAAGATTGAAGAGGCAGAGAACTAAGAGATAACTGTGTCTAACTAAATGCATAAATTAAGTTCAATTTATTTGCATAGTTAACCTGCCTGCAATCTTGTCTTTATAGTATCAATGGGATATAAAGCTGTTTCAACAACAACACCAGCTGTACCTCCTGCTATAACACCCTCTGCAAAATTCACCAGAGGAGCTAAATCACGAATAAAGTGGGAAAGCAAATAGTTTTGTCCATTTAATATCTTATAACTCAAGGTCTTTTGAAGATATGAAGGATGCTCTATACTCTACATAAATATAAATCTTTAGAACTGAGCATCCTTCTCACAATCATCAACTCAAGGAATCAAATTAATAACAATGATGCATAGTGAACTGCAACCTAGCATTCAATGCATATGTAACTTCAACAAGAATGCATATGCGGCACAGAAATTTCAATTTGTAATAGTACACGTACCAAATAAAGTACGTAAGAAATCAAAAGGCTTATCATCCTGCATGCTGACAGATGCAAAAGACTTCCGCTTTGCCATAGTAACATTCTGAAATTTCTTGCCACATGCATCAGCAAACCATATATCACCTGTTCAATCGTTCCTATATCCGAAAGCCAAAGAACTTTAACCATTCTTCAGTAAACCAAATAAACTTAACTGAGGAAAACGCTGAAGTAGACTATACCAACTAGTGTATATAATTTCCTCAGTTAGCATTTAACACGAAACCGGAAAAAAAATGGATGCCACAAATTCTAAGATAAAAGGCTCTGAATCTCTCTAAACTACCAAATAAAAATCCAATTCTTCCACAATTCGTAAGGGTTCACCTCCTGTCCTGTCCTGTTCTGGAAGAGCAGCGTGGAGGTCTAGAGAGAGGTTGAGAGTCTGGGAGAAAGAGAGGTTGAAGACAGAACAGGAAGTGAACCCTTACGAATTGTGGAAGAATTGGATTTTTATTTGGTAGTTTAGAGAGATTCAGAGCCTTTTATCTTAGAATTTGTGACATCCATTTTTTTTTCCGGTTTCGTGTTAAATGCTAACTGAGGAAATTATATACACTAGTTGGTATAGTCTACTTCAGCGTTTTCCTCAGTTAAGTTTATTTGGTTTACTGAATCCACGCTGCTCTTCCAGGCAGACGATCGGGGTCGAACCAATGCCGCCGGCCCGGAGAGAAAACGAGTGCTCGTGAATCTGGAGCGACGCCGCCGCCAACCGTCGCCGAAGAAACTCCTCATCATCCTCATGCTCCTCGCGGTCTGTGTAACTTTTGTTCTGGCTTTTTCTTGTGTTCTAGTGTAACTGTAGCTGTGAAAGGGAATATCCAATCAGATCTGGTCTTCTTCTCCAGCTTTTGTAAATGGAAGTGGCTTTTTCAGATGATTACATCCTCTTCTGGCCAAAGCGCAGCTCGGTATCTTGTGGTTCTCAATCTTTGCTTTCCCAGTTTCGCCATTTTTAAAAGGGTTTTTGTCCATTTACCTTAATTTTATAGTCAATGTTCTCACTTACCCCAGCAACTTTTTTTAATTCCCCTCTACCCTAAACACTCTAAGGATCTATTTCTTTTTACACAACATTTCTATTTTAATATATTTTTGTTCACCTTTTTACCCTTTTGTTAACGACCTAGTCTTTCAGCCCCAGTTTCAAATCCCGAGGTAACGAATAGAGAGAACTTCTGCTTAGAGAGAGAAGCTTTGGTTCTGGTGCGATAGAGAGAGAAGCTTTGGTTCTGGTGCGATAGAGAGAGAAGCTCGCAATGGAGAGAGAAAGAAGCAATGTCGCTTTGGATTTCAACCATGCTGCAGCTCGGTTTGAAACGATTTCAATTCCGCTTCTTCGATTTTTTTTTTTTTGTATCCTTGTTTGCTATTCATCTCGATTGAGTCTGAGGCTAATTTTTTGAATGTGAGTTTAATCTGTTTCTGTGTGGTAAGTTTGTTGTGATTCTGTTTTGAAACGGTTCAATGTATTCTGGTATTTGTTAATCGTCTATTGCCAGTCAATATTGGTTTACATAGCTGCTTTTCTTCTCTCTTTTTTGGATGAATTGTTGTTCACGGTGTTGATAATGATGTGATTTGGTAGCTTCTGACATGATTTTGGTCTTTGTGAACCGTATATTGCCCCCCAGTAGACCCATACTGGGGGCCAATAGAGGATTGAAAAAGCTGCTTTTCTTCTTTTTTGATACTCTTAGTTGTTACTGAAGTTCAGTAGTACGTGTTTATAGTAACTTGTTTCGGTTTTGAAAAGACATTTTATCTGAGTCCCATCTATTGGGGGGTAATAGTGGTTTGATTTTTTATTTTATTTATTTATTATTGTTGTTTTTTTATATACAGGACTATGGATGCTTCCTTAGCTGTTAAGTGCACTCATTCTGGACAAAGTTTCATGTTTTGTATTAATCAATATATGAGCTATGCTCATTTGTTTGAATACATTTGTGAACGGTTCAAGTTTTCTGCAACTGATGATATTGAGCTTCATTATTCACTTCCTGGATGCGCTATTTTTTTTCTTCGCAATGATGATGATTTCAAGATGCTGTTTAGCGGTGCCAAGATTTACAAGTTGGATTGTGTTGATATTATGGTGTTGAAGAATAGTGTAATTTGCAGCAAAAAAGCTTCTGTTTCATTTGAAGATAGCTGCTCTGGTATTGTGGATGAAGATGATTACCTCACTGAGGCATTTAGGACTGAAGTTCAAAAGTCTTACTTGTCAAATGAGTGGGCTAGTTACATTCAATGTGTAGGGCAGAAATTTCATGGCGGTTCCCCCAAGTTTCGAGACAAGCTCAGAAAGTATGCTATTGAAGTTGGGTTCAGCTTTGTATTTATTAGAAATGACTGGGACAGAATTCATGCAATTTGTTCTAATTGGGGAACCGAAGGATGTGAGTGGAATGTCTGTGGTTATGTTTTGCCTGCAAATGGTTGCTTTATTATTGGTGAGATGGACAATGTCCACTCTTGCAAAGGTGTTCTTCGAAAACAAAAACATGAGCTTTTGGGATCGAAAATTGTCAAGTCATGTATTGAAGAGGACATTAGCTATAACTTGTCATTGAAGCCAAGGGAAATTATTAGCAAGTTCAAGTCAGCTTATGGCTTTGATATATCATACAAGGTTTCTTGGAAAGCAAAGCAGAAGGCTAGGGAAATAATTTATGGTTCTGAGGCTTATTCGTTTAACATGTTAACATGGTATAGGGAAGCTGTATTTGAGACGAACCCGAGATCTTCTTTTGTTTTGGAAGTTGATTCATCGAGTAATCGGTTCCAGAGGCTTTTCCTAGCTTATGTAGGCTGTGTTCTTGGCTTTGAATTCTGTCTTCCCATCTTGTATGTTGATGGGACTTTTGGCTACAAGGGGCAGATACTTTGTGCAATCGGAAAGAATGGAAATCATGGTATTTTTCTCATGTCTATGATTTTTTATTGGTATTTTTGTTGAAAATGTGTTGCGGCACGCTCCCTTTGGCGGTGCAGCGGCACGCTGCAATCGTGTATTGTCCCCCAATAGACGTCTATTACCCCCCAATACACGTTCATTTTCTTCTGATTTCTCTTCCCTTTTTGTTTCTATTATGTTTATTGTTGTTTTTTTTTTTAATTTTTTTTGTTGAAAATGTGTTGCGGCCACGCTCCCTCTGGCGGTGCAGCGCACACTGCAATCGTGTATTGTCCCCCAATAGACGTCTATTGCCCCCCAATATACTCACTTTTTTTTCCTGTTTTCTGTAGGTTTCTTTCCTCTTGCAATGTGTGTCTGTGATTCTGAGACTGATGCTAATTGGTCCTTTTTCTTCCAACACTTGAAGAACTTGCTGGAACCTCAAGGTAGAAAGATCACTTTTATTAGTGATCGCGGTGTTGGACTGTTGAGTGCTTTCGACAAGATATTTCCTGGTAATCCTCATCTTTTCTGTTACAAGCACTTGGCGCATAACCTTATGACTAAATACAACGGTAAAGGCTCTTCTGTTTTGAAAGATGATGTTAAAAAGAAGTTTTTTGAGTTGGCATATTCATGCACTGAAAAGGAATATCGTTTTCATTTGAGAGAGTTGACAGAAGCTGGTGGTGCTGATATTATAGATCCGTTTCTTGCTGATCTGCCTGTTCAAAATTGGTGCCGTGCATTTTTCCCTGGATGTCGTTATGGAATTATGGCTAATAGTATAGCTGAATCTTTTAATGCTTGGTTTGCTGTTGAACGGGAGATGCTAGTGTACACTATGCTTGATCAGACTCGAATTAGGGTGATGCAGATGATGGGTGAGAGGAGAGACGAGGCACAGCTTTGGACCTCGCAACTTACTCCTGTTATGGAGGGTCGTTTGAAAGAAGGTATGGAGAAAGCTTGCCGTTTCAATGTGCATTACTCCCATACAAATGTTTATGAGGTTAGATCAAAGTATTCTTATGTTGTGGACCTTGGAACTCCTTCGTGCTCATGTAAAAAATGGGAGATTAACTGCTTCCCTTGCTGCCACGGTCTTGCTGCAATTCAAGCTGCGTCATTGGATGTTTATGCTTTTATGGATAAGTATTTTTATGTTGATTATTACAAGAAGTGTTATGATTTTCCAATTTATCCAATATCTAATGTTGATATGGCTTCTTCAGAAATTGCAAGTAATGACTACATACTTCCTCCAAATGCAAAAAGGCCTCCCGGGAGGCCTAGGCTCAAGAGGTTCAAGTCTAGAGGAGAGTGTGAAAAGAAGCTCATTCGTTGCGGCCGATGTGGCAAAATGGGACAGCATAACAAGAAGACCTGCACTGAACCTATTTGAATTTGAATGTAAAGCTGTCAATTGTTTTAGCATTCTGACTGGCTGTATTGGGGGGCAGTAATAGGCTATTGGGGGGCAATAGATGATTTTATCCAGGGTCAGTTTAACATTCTTTGGTGTCAAAGATTATTGACATTGATTGGTACTTCAGTTTTGTTGCTGACTGATAAATTGATTCATTTTTTCCACTGTGATGTGACCCTACATTAAATGTCTATTTGGGTGCAATATAGCTTTTCGGCACACAATGGAACCTGAATGTTTGAGGTTTGTTGTTTCACAGTTGTGAATTTTTTAACACTTGCATATTCAAATGTAGTTTGATATTCTATTGTGTTACTTCTGACCCTCTAACCAAGCTCTATTGGGGGCCAATAGACCTCTATTGCCCCCCAATACAACCTGGTTTCTAAGGAGTCAAGGCATCAGGTTTTTAATAGGGGCCTGTAACTTGAATATCAACCTGTGTCCAATGCGCAACCATAGTAAATGAAGATAAATTCTTTCAAGTTGACAGAAATTAAATTGAAAAGATGTCAAATCATCCGAAATTATTCCAAATCAAAGTAAGTTCAACAGAAAGTAACTACTTAAAATATTCATTTTCTACTTTTTTGGCTCTCCTACAGCATCTGCAGTTTCAGCAAGGTATTTTTCGACACTCCAAGCACTTTCCTCCTTTGCAAACCTCTCAAGAATTGTTTTCCTCATGTCATTGCCTTTCTTCTTGCTGGGTTGTACTCCGTGAACTATGCTTTCCATGAAATGGATCATAAACGGCCCACAGTCATCCCTGTAAAGCAAGAATTTCAGGGACAGATCCATAAAGAGAGTTTCTATTGCCCCCCAATAGACACCTATTTGGGGGCAATAGACAGACAATTTGCACAAATTTATCAAAAAAACTGTCTTCTTTTATATCAAAAATAAAGAGTAAAGGATTTTGAGGCACTTACGAATAGGATTTCTGCTGAGGGCAGTTCAAGTCTTCTACAAGCTCATAGTCATTTTCCCCGATTTGATTATCCAAGATCCACCTTCTGACCTCTTTCTCTCTTTGTGTCATTTCTTCAACCTCAGTGACAAGTTCTCCTTTACTGTCCTCACCTTTGCACTTCTCTCTTGTGTTCTCTTGATCCTGGCTGTCATCTGGAAATATTGTCCCTGTCACCTTCACGTCGTGTATGAACCTCCTTATGTGCTTAACCTGTTTAAATGCATATATATAAAGCATCAACAAACTTTCCAAATTCCACCATTTGAAAAATAAACAATTTATTTTGATATGGTTACTTACCACCCAGTTTGCGTTGTTGTAATATTGGTTATCTTTTGTCCATTCCTTCTTTGGTGGCAGCATAGAGTTCATGTGAACAAACTGCTTTTTCTCATTGTCGATGACAAGCAGTGTGTAGTGCTGGCTGTAGTAATGGTGTATCGGGATAATCACCTTGGGGTAGCTGAACTTACTCCACAGTTCTTCAATCAGGAATAACTCTATTTCAATATCGTGGCCTTTGAAGTCGTCTTTGAGAATGTTCTTGCCTTCTTTTTTGAAATCCGCTAGTTTCTTTTCGTGTTGAACTGCTTAAAACTGCACAAAGAGTAAACACATATGAAAGCATTGAATTGTTTACTTAAATATGTTTTTCGGATGTGGTGCAGCGCGAGCTGCTAGTTTTGTTTCGTTGCTTACCGCTACTTCGATGTTTAGTAATCCAATCTGAGCGTTCGTTTCTTTCATTTCCTTCTGCAACATTTCAGTGTAAGCCTTGACCACCTGCAATTGTTCAATTTGATTTTCAGTTAGTATTATCTATGTGAAGAACATTACCTATTGCCCCCCAAAATAGCCATATTGGGGGCCAATAGACGTCTATTGGGGGGCAATATACGTCTATTTGGGTCACATAAAAACAAACAGGTTAAGCTTCTTACATTAACATCCAGATCTTTCTCTTCTACGATAATCTTCATGTCTCCCCTGGTTACCCCCCTAGTATTCCATTTTCACTTCTCCAGTAGACATATCTGCGTAAACAGAAAAATATGTAGTTAATATGGGTTTGTGAAGTATTCATGGTTTGAAAGTTATGATATGCACTCACGTATTGTCATCCACCATCTCAAAGAATTGCTGGTAGTGTCTTGCTAGTTCAGGCTTTAATGTTTTCCATGTGTACTTCTCACAATTCACCTCTTTTATTTGTATTTGGTGCTGCACTTCTTTTCCTTTCTGAATTTTTGTTGGCGGCTTCGGTTGTGCTTTCTTTTTCTCCTTTGGCTGTTCCTGTGCAGCAGTCTCTCTTCTCTTTTCATAAGTCTTCAGGATCTCCGGTGTGTCATACTCAAAGTCATTGTTCTTGTTCTTCACAGCTGCCTTTCTCTTTTTTACTTTCACATTCCTCTTGATTGAATGCATGTCAACCGTTTTCTTCTCCGTGGGGACCGATGGTACTGCCATTTCTGTTCCTGCCTCAGGCATTTCAACCGTCTCAGCTGCTTCCAGTATTTTTGACACAAGTTGATCTATTTTTTCTGATTCCATCTCATTTAGTGTGTCCAAATGTGTATCCTCAAACACTTCCCGTTCTGGACTCTTGTAAGATATTGGAGATGCATCAATTGGATCTGCTGCCCTTGGTTCTTCGTTGACTGGTGTTTGAGTGTCATATTCTGCAAAGTTCCCCGTAGATTCCCTCCAGTGATCTTTCTCGGTCAACACCTGCACCATCTGTTGTTGATTATTTTGTTGCTCACTGCTTTTCAGGTCAGGGTTCCTGCTGGTTGCTTTCGCCAAACATTTCTTCAGAGCTTTTATGTGGTTCTGGTGTGATCTGTTTTCCTGCATCACCTCAGTCATTTTTTTCTCCATACTCTCAATTTTCTCATCAGCAACAGTAACCTTTTTCCAAAGCTCCCTAATATGGTTTGCAAGTCCCTCATTTGCTTCCAATAGTTTCTTCATTTGCTTCTCCATTTCCTGTTTTTCACCATTGTCTTCAATCACTCTATCCATTTCTTTTAGCAGAACTTTCATGTTACCAGTAAGCCTTATGGTCTCCTCTTCCTTGTCTTGGCTCGCTTGGGGAACCTGTAACCAATAAAACAACAATTGAATAAAAAAAACAGAAAAAACCACTAATGTCTATTGGGGGGCAATAGATGTATATTGGCCCGCAATAGATGTATATTGGCCCGCAGTAGACACCTTATGAACCCAGTAATGGGGCCAATAGATGTCTATTGGTCCCCAATAGACACATTCTGAACCCAGTATTGGGGGCCAATAGATGTCTATTGCCCCCCAATAGACCATTTGTTCAATTCCACTTTAATTGCTAACTTACCCAGTTGTTGAAGCTTGGTGTTTCTTGCTCCTCCTCCGTATCCGACAAGTTGATGTAGCAATGTTCTAACCAAGGCCCTTCTTTTATCAACTCCTCTGGCCAGTCTGGATTCTGATGGAGCTTCTGCAGGTTGAACAGCTCCTTTATCGACCACCTCACAAATCTTGGTTTCTCATCCTCCATTCCTAGAATCCAGTTTCTGATCTTGGTCTTCTCCAAGAACCACTACTATTACCAAAATTATATTTGTCAGTAAATGAATAACAGTCAAACAATACGTGTCTATTGCACCCCAATAGACACGTATTAACCCCTGTATTGGGGGGCAGTAGACATCTATTGGGGGGCAATAGACCAGAAAATTAGTATTGTACTTACATATATGAGAATGAGGCAGCCAGAAAGAGTCGTTGGATGATCTTTTCGGTACCTCTGAAGGCCATCCAGCAGAAAATCTAGTACCATCTTGGTCCAATTGAAACTGTTTATGTTATCTATGTCTTCACAAGCGTTGATGAGGTCTCATGTCAAGGTTGTCGATGTCCTGCTGAAGAAGAATGCATTGAAGAGGTACATGATAAGCAGTGCCGCAATTATCTTAGGATCAGCGTTCTTCTTCTTGCCGAGCTCCTTGCTGAGTTTGTTTTCCAGATCAGGTTTTATTACTGTTTCTTTCCTCATGTTGACGTCAAATATCGAAGATGCCTTCCGTTCCTCCTTGAGCACCTTCTTGCTCAGGTCCCATTCAATACCAGTTGTTGGCAGGTCAAACAATTCATTTATGTCCTGCAATGTTATTTCCATTTCTGTCTCCCCAAACACAAACTTGGCTTTTTTAACATCAAAGTACTTCAGTATAATCTCCAAGTCGGCCTCATGTTTGTGGAGCTGAGTTTCTGTAAGCTTCTTCTCATAGAATGGTCTGATCATCCCCCAAAATACAGTAGTACTCAAAATATCCCAAGCCCCTTTAGGTATTTTCTCTCTATATGTGTCAATCAATCTCCAGAAAGCACTTAGAGTGCATTTCTGTTGCTTCCACTGGATCTTAGCCTTTTCTGTTGTTTTGTGTTCCTCCTTTCCCCTTTCTTGGTCTTTTCCTCTTTCGTGTTTGACTTTTCCCGTTTGATCTTCTTTTTCGTTGGCTGTTCGGCCTCATCTTCATCATACTCTTGTTTCTTTTTGCTCCTTAGACTCCTTGTCTGCACATAAAACCTTTGTGTTGTTTCTCGGTCATCATCCTCCTCCTCCTCTTCCTCCTTCTCTTCTTCTTCTTCTTCTTCTTCTTCTTCTTCTTCTTCTTCTTCTTCTTCTTGTTCCTCTGTTTCTTCTCCTTCTTCTTGTACTTCTTCTTCCTCCTCTGTTTCTTCTCCTTCTTCTTCTACTTCTTCGTCATTACTAGAAGTTTCTTCTTTTCTTCGTGATGACTTCCTAGACTTTATCACTTCCATCCTTTGCCGAAGTGTTTGTTCTTCTGATCTTTGTGTTTCGTCCATATTTTCTTCAAAGATGCAGCTGAATTGTGGTCGTTTGGTTCTTGGCATTCTGCTAGTAAAGGAAAGAAGAACAATTCATTATTGCACATCCACATTCAATTACTGAACCCCATTAAACATCTATTATCCCAAAACAATAGCCTCTATTGGGGACCAATAGACATGTATTGGTCCCCAATAAAGATATATAATCTCCAACATAAGCTTCTATTGGGGCAATAGATGTCTATTGGCCCCCAATAGAGGCATCTGTTTTAGCATAATAAACGTCTATTGACCCAATAGACATGTATTGGTCCCCAATAGAAGCTTCTGTTTTGGGGGCCAATAGACGTCTATTGCCCCAATAGACATCTATTATCCAAAAACAGAAGGTTCTTTCGGGGCAATATACATCTATTGGCCAACAAAAAAAGCTTATATTGCAGGGAAATAGACGTCTATTGACCCAATAGACATCTATTGACCCAAAACAGAAGCCTCTATTGGGGACCAATAGACATGTATTGGTCCCCAATAGAAGCTTCTGTTTTGGGGGCCAATAGACGTCTATTGCCCCAATAGACATCTATTATCCAAAAACAGAAGGTTCTTTCGGGGCAATATACATCTATTGGCCAACAAAAAAAGCCTATATTGCAGGGAAATAGACGTCTATTGACCCAATAGACATCTATTGACCCAAAACAGAAGCCTCTATTGGGGACCAATAGACATGTATTGGTCCCCAATAGATGCTTCTGTTTTGGGGGCCAATAGACGTCTATTGACCCAATAGACATCTATTGTCCCTAAACAGAAGGTTCTTTCGGGGAAATATACATCTATTGGCCAACAACAGAAGCCTGTATTGGGGACCAATAGACGTCTATTGCCCCAATAGACATCTATTATCCAAAAACAGAAGGTTCTTTCGGGGCAATATACATCTATTGGCCAACAAAAAAAACCTATATTGCAGGGAAATAGACGTCTATTGACCCAATAGACATCTATTGACCCAATAGACATCTATTGACCCAAAACAGAAGCCTCTATTAGGGACCAATAGACATGTATTGGTCCCCAATAGAAGCTTCTGTTTTGGGGGCCAATAGACGTCTATTGCCCCAATAGACATCTATTATCCAAAAACAGAAGGTTCTTTCGGGGCAATATACATCTATTGGCCAACAAAAAAAGCCTATATTGCAGGGAAATAGACGTCTATTGACCCAATAGACATCTATTGACCCAAAACAGAAGCCTCTATTGGGGACCAATAGATATGTATTGGTCCTCAATAGAAGCTTCTGTTTTGGGGGCCAATAGACGTCTCTTGACCCAATAGACATCTATTGTCCCTAAACAGAAGGTTCTTTCGGGGCAATATACATCTATTGGCCAACAACAGAAACCTGTATTGGGGACTAATAGACGTCTATTGCCCCAATAGACATCTATTATCCAAAAACAGAAGGTTCTTTCGGGGCAATATACATCTATTGGCCAACAAAAAAAGCCTATATTGCAGGGAAATAGACGGCTATTGCCCCAATAGACATCTATTGACCCAAAACAGAAGCCTCTATTGGGGACCAATAGACATGTATTGGTCCCCAATAGAAGCTTCTGTTTTGGGGGCCAATAGACGTCTATTGACCCAATAGACATCTATTGACCCAAAACAGAAGCCTCTATTAGGGACCAATAGACATGTATTGGTCCCCAATAGAAGCTTTTGTTTTGGGGGCCAATAGACGTCTATTGCCCCAATAGACATCTATTATCCAAAAACAGAAGGTTCTTTCGGGGCAATATACATCTATTGGCCAACAAAAAAAGCTTATATTGCAGGGAAATAGACGTCTATTGACCCAATAGACGTCTATTGACCCAATAGACATCTATTGACCCAAAACAGAAGCCTCTATTGGGGACCAATAGACATGTATTGGTCCCCAATAGAAGCTTATGTTTTGGGGGCCAATAGACGTCTATTGCCCCAATAGATATCTATTATCCAAAAACAGAAGGTTCTTTCGGGGCAATATACATCTATTGGCCAACAAAAAAAGCCTATATTGCAGGGAAATAGACGTCTATTGACCCAATAGACATCTGTTGACCCAAAACAGAAGCCTCTATTGGGGACCAATAGACATGTATTGGTCCCCAATAGAAGCTTCTGTTTTGGGGGCCAATAGACGTCTATTGCCCTGAAATAAGCTCACAATACATGTTCATTTTCACATTTTTCAATTTTTGTGTCCCCGGTTAACATAAAACATGAATTTGTAATAGATTTGAAACAGAAATCCTAGATTTTTCTAATTTTGAAACATGAAAATACTATTTTTCTCATTTGCCCACTCGATTAACCAAACCTAGGCTATGAACAAGTTCAATCTCACGGAAAGGTAAAGAATCTGAAACGGAAAAGAGATTTCCACTCACTTTCTATAATACCGAAGCCGGAGAAAGTTGAATCGACTCCGGAGAAAGTTGAATCGACGCCGGAGAAAGTTGAATCGCCGCCGGAGTTGGTCTAGATGGCAGAGTTGGTGGAGAAACTGCGAATCGAGAGTGAGAGAGAGAGAACGAGAGTGAGAGCGAGTGCGAGAGAGAGATCGAGAGCGAGAGAGAGAGCGCGTTATATTTTTTTTTTTTGAAACTGAAAAATGGTGGAAAACGAACCGCCATAAAGCAGTTGAAGGTGGGTAAAATTGTCTTTTTCACTCATGTTTGGGTTAGTGGGAACAGTTTTTTTTTCTGGGGTAACTGGGCCAAAATTTCCCAATTTTGGGGCTGATGGTCATGGACCCTTTTTAAAAATCAAAGGGCTCTCTGTGATCTTTTCTAATGGTGATTGTGATCTCAATTTGGTGGTCATGGCGGTGCAGCTGTACACAGTGAAGGCTTTAATTAATTACAGTGAGGGTTTTGAGATCAATACTTCGATAGGGGGAGATACCAGTGCAAACCAGAGAATTGAGCAGCCAAGATTTTGACGACAAGCAGATCCCACACTGTCAAATCTCAAAAGCCAGGCAATAGAATCTAGTCGACGAAGAGAAAACCACCGACCCAAATTTAGCCCTTCGGCCCTGCCCCACGCTCGCCCGGCCCTTGCTTTAGGGCGGATTGGCCAGACCCTTTCTCAAATAGAGTAGGGTATGGGTCATGCAAATGAAGCCTGGTCCAGCCTATTTGAGTCCAATAGGGTTAAGTCCAGCCCGGCCTTTTAAGCCGGCCTAATTAAGCCTTAGTAACTTTCTATTTTTTCTATTTTTTTTTAATATGTTTCTTTTTTTTTCTATAACATATTAACATATAACTTATTGTTAAAGTAAAATTGGGATTGGAATTGGTCTACTCATTTCATTCATAACCCCTTTATATAGGGATAGGATTACAACGGAAATATCAATTACATTGATGATACTAAATGTTGATTGAGCTGTGATTTGTAATTGCTTGATTCCTTCTTTGTCTGTTTCTTTGACGAAGGCACATAATGTGTTTTTCGTTTAACACTCCCCCTTGTGCCAAGTCAAAGACGAAATGGTGCATGAGTTGTTGCCTCACTAAAAACCTTGCTACGTAACAATAAAAACCCTGTGGGACAAAAATAAAACTTGGTCGAAGGAAAAGAGCACAACGCATCTTCTACATTTGAGAATGACATGTGTGTGTTAGACTCCCCCTGACGTCTACACCTCCCCATGATCATATCATTAATCAAGTGAGCTTGGAAAGTCTTCGCATTCCTATGCTTTTCATATGTTTCTCAAATGTGGCCTTAGGCAGTGATGTGGTGAACAAATTTTCCACATTCTCCTCAGACCTTACTTGATTCACTTGAATCTTGAGAAGGGTATGTTGTTGCTGATTGTAGAACAACTTTGGCGATAAGTGTTTTGTGTTATCACCCTTAATACAACCTAGCTTCATCTATTCGATGCAAGCTGCATTGTGTTCATAAATGCAAGTAGGCTCTTCAGTGGTAGAACTCAAACCACTAATCCCTTCAATATGTGCAATGATAGTTCTTAACCATACACACTCACAAACCGCCTCATGTACAACAATAATCTCTGAGTGGTTCGAGGAGGTAGCCACAAGGGTTTGCTTGGTTGATCTCCAAGATATCGCCGTGTTCTCAATGGTGAATACATAACCATTTTGGGAACGACCTTTATGTGGGTCAGAGAGGTACCTAGTATCAGCAAAACCAACCAAAACGTCATTTGGTGTTTCAGTATAGTGAGTGGCGCTTTCGCCATCAACATTTCCTTTAGGGATTGCAGTTCCATATGCGGTCCCTCTTGTCTCTCTGTAGGGAAAGAACAGTCTCAAGTCAATGGTTCCTTTTAGGTATCGGAAAATGTTCTTGATACCATTCCAGTGACGCTGTGTTGGCGCTAAGCTAAATCTAGCTAACAAGTTCACTGAGAATGCAATGTCTGGTCGAGTAAATTTGGCTAAGTACAATAATGCGCCTATTGCACTTAGATACGGAATTTCAGCTCCGAACACCTTTTCGTCATCTTCCTTTGGACGAAATTGATCTTTCCTTGCATCCAAACTTCGACCGATCATGGGAGTGCTAGCAGGATGTGCTTTGTCCATGTTATATCGCCTGACTTTTGGACATATGCAAACTGGTGGATTAATATTCCACAAACTCGGTGTTCTAGTTCAAGGCCTAGATAGAATCGAGTTTTCCCAAGATCCTTCATCTCAAATTCGGATTTCAAGTAGCTCACGGTTTCTCTTATTTCATCAAGAGTACCTATTATGTTCATATCATCGACATATACTGCTACAATTACAAATCCGGAACTTGTTTTCTTTATGAATACGCAGGGGCATAATTCATCGTTCTTATATCCCTTCCCAATCAAGTAGTCACTTAGACGGGTATACCACATCCGCCTGGATTATTTTAATCCGTACAGTGAGCATTTCAACTTAATTGCAAACGAACTCTGTGGTTTAGAGTCACTTGACTTGGGTAATGCAAGGCCATCAGACACTTTCTTATATATCTCTGAATCTAAATCCCCATGGAGATATGCAGTAACCACATCTATGAGCTGTATTTCCAGTCCTTTGGAAACTACTAAGCTAACTAAGTAGCGGAACGTTATAACGTCCATTACGGGAGAGTATGTCTCCTCGTAGTCAATTCCAGGGCGTTGTGAGAAACCTTGCGCCACAAGGCGAGCCTTGTACCACAGGACTTCATTCTTCTCATTACGCTTTCTAACAAAGACTCATTTATGTCCTACAAGCTTTACACTTGGTGGGGTTAGCACTACCAGAGAAAATACCTGTGTCTTTGTTAGTGAATCTAAGTCTACCTGGATTGATTCATTCCATTTAGGCCAATCTGCTCTTTGTTGACATTTTTCAACAGAGCGTGGTTCGATATCATCGTGCTCTATGTTTCCTTGAGCAACAGTATATATCATCAATGTGTATGGAAGATCTTTCTATCAACTCATACGCACTCTCGTAATCCTTTGAGATTTCTTTGTTCTCTGGAATCATTTCAAACATCGGAGCGTCCTCCAGTATTGATTCATGGACATAACTATAATCAGAGATAATCTCATGAAAGGGATTCTATACATTGATGATTGGTTTGTGCCTTACTCACCCTCTTCTTCCTTGGGTGAGTGTCAATCGAACCAAGTGACCTCCCCCTCTTCCTTGGGGAGCCACGGCCTCAACCACACCTCTACTAAGTGTGGTTGCAGTTCCTCTATCTGCGGCACCGTGCCCCTTGTTAGGGACTTCTAACCTTGCAGGCACATTTGCAGCTGGTATATGTGATCTCGTCGCTTTTGTGATATCAGTAAACGTATCAGGCATCGAATCTGCTACGTTCTCAAGATCGATTATTCTTTTCACTTTACTTTCACTTTGAGAAGTGCGGGGATCAAAATGAGACAAAATGGGGACAAACCACGACAATTCGTGTCGTTCCCTTGGAAAATCCTTTTTCCTATCTCCCCCTAACGATGGGAAGACTTTCTTATCAAAGTGACAATCCACAAATCTAGCGGTAGAGAGATCGCCTGTCAAGGGTTCCGAATAGCGGATAATTGTTGGGGATTCGTATCCAACATAAATACTTAATCGTCTCTGAGGACCCAGTGTAGTGCACTGTGGGGGCGCAATAGGCACATATACTACGCAACCAGATATGCGTAAGTGTGAAATGTCAGGCTCATATCTAGTTACCAACTGGTACGCAGAAAATGGTTGGCTAGCAGTGGGTCTGAAACGAATAAGTAAAGTTGCGTGCAATATTGCATAACCCCATGCAGATATAGGCAGGTTGGTGCGCATAACCAATGCCCTAGCCACCATCTGTAGCCTTTTGATGGTGGCTTCTGCGAGACCATTTTGTGTATGCACATGAGGTACAGGATGCTTTACATCGATCCAAATAGATATGCAATAATCTTCAAATGCTTTTGATGTAAACTCTCCAGCATTATCAAGCCTTATAGACTTGATAGGGTGATCAGGGTGGTGAGCCCTTAAACGTATAATCTGTGCTAGGAGTATTGCAGCATTTCTTGTGGACAATAAAACGACATGTGACCAGATTGTCGAAGCATCCACCAGAACCATAAAGTACTTGAATGGTTCGCATTCTGGATGGATAGGTCCACATACATCTCTTTGTATCCTTTGTAAGAATGAATTGTTTTGTTTTGTATCTTTAGCATAGGAAGGTCTCGATCCTGTTTTTGCTAAAGAGCAGGCTTTGCAAAACGAGTGATGTGACTTTGAAATAGTCAATGAGGCATAATGGGAGGGAGGTAGTGCTTCTGGTACTTCAGAAAGCAATGACTGCATTTGAGCAATCCTCGAACCGACACCTTGCAGTGTGGCGGATTTTTCTCCCATTTTTCACTTGAAAGAAGGGATGTCCGTGTGAGTTCTTGAAAAATACGGATCATCATGTCATGACTTCGGTTCCATAGGCGGTCATACCAAAGCCTGTATGAGTCAGTGTCCCATATTTCATTGTTGGTGACAGTATAGGATTCAATTATCCGAATCGTAGTGAGGTACGGTCCACTAAATTGACTCATAAGTTTCTCTAAGATGTGTTTCCTTCCACAGTCATTAGATGTAATATCAAGGTGTTCAGTTCCATTCTCACGGTGTGTTTTTACATGATAACCGTTGGCACAAATTGCTTTGAAACATTAACAAGGTTCGATTAGCTCTTGGTGCATACAGAGAGTTTTTGACTTTAAATATATCTCAGATTCTTTAGAGTAATTTTATTTTAGTAGAATGATAATCTTTTCATTCTAATAATAATTTTTTCTCTAGATGTATTGCTTTACATCTTTATATTGCAATTTTGAACCATGTAAATATGTGTATAGAAAATAAATTTGAATAAATTCAGTGCTTCAGAATAAAATTCGAAATTTATTAATAAGCCAACAATAAGCAAATCAAGGTCTTTGTTCAGAAATCTAATTCATCAAACCATTCTTTAAGACCAAATAATAGTCTAATTAAAAATGAGGCATTATGCCTTCACAACTATCTTTGGAAAAGAAATAGATAAAGCAGGTCAGTCAAAATCTAGTGCATCTATTGACTGAGCAAGTTCCTTGTTGCCATTGAGGTCTGCAATTGTGAGGTTGACATCTAGGTCATGGCCTCCTTCTGCCATATAGTGAGTTTCTTGTTCTTTAGAATCCCTATATCTCTTGTAAGTGGCTGCAACTATGTTGCTTGCTTGGCAGTTCTTATACCAATGCCCAATGATTCCACACCTATAGCATGGTTCATTGTCAACTCTTTCCTTTTGCAGATCCCCATGTCCCTTTTCACGTGGTGCATGGTTGCCATGTGGGTAGGGATCAGCACGTCTAGACCCCTTTGCATTGGAGTTATTTCCACCTTTCATTTTTCCATAATTAGCCTCGGGAATTTTCTTTGTCCCAGTGGGCCTGGCATTGTTATTCAAGAGAATCTTATTTTGTCTCTCAGCCACTTGCAGTAGGCTTATCAACTTATTGAAGGTTGTGATTCTTTTGTTGTCATATTCCAACTGATACCGGTTCGCTAGTATAAAAGCTGAAGTAGGAAAGGTGGTAAGAGTCTTTTAGATCATATCATCTTCTGTGATTTCCCTTCTACAGAAATTTAGACGTGCCTTTAGGCGCAACATGTCCTTGTTGAAGTCATTAACCCTTTTATAGTCAAGCAATCGGATTTCATTCCACTGAATGGTCAGTTCTGGGAGCAATGTGTCATGAATGTTCCCAAAACGTCCCTTAAGGGCATCCCACAGTTCTTTGGGTGTCTTCAACTGAAGGTATTCCCAGCGGAGGCTAGGATCAATATGTCGCCTTAGAAACATTAAGGTATTTGCTTTCACCTTATCAGACGGTCCATCGTCTTTGGGGTCAGTGGGAGTTTTGATGGTGGCAGTGTAGTCTCTTGCCACAAAGGCAGTTTCTACATTGGAAACCCAACGATGGTACTCAAGTCCTTCTGAGTCCAAAATGTCAAACTCAGGTCAAGTTGGATCAGCCATCTACATAAAACAAGAGGGAAGATATAAATTACGCAGTCATAAAGACATCCATGTGAATTATTTTCCAAACGTATGAATTAGATTTCAAGACCAAGATTCGTAATGGTCACATTTTTTTTTCGATGCTATGTGAAAATGTATTATCACGGTAAGTATGTATGTATAATGCTCATGAATTTTCATTATCATGGCAAAATGGAGTTTATATGTTGTATAGCATTCTAAACAAGTAATAATCATAGTACGTAATAAATAATAAAAACATAGCATATATTAATATAAATTACATGGCATGCTCAAATTTCGCAAATAAATACCAAAATATATGTTACACATAATAATAGCAATAATATATCATGCATAAAATAAGAAATAACATAACATAAAGGCATGCTTAGGAATATATAAGAGTAAATAAAATTCACAAAACATGCTCACAATTGCATAAATAATATATAATAAAATATATATGGCATGTTCAATATAAAGTATAAACTATAGCATAATTAAAACATGCTTAAACATAATTATGTAAAACATAAATAACAAGGCATGCTTAAAATGATTAAAATTACCTAACTAAACATGCTCAAAAAGGTCTAATTATAAAAATATATCAGAGTATGAAAATAAATAAATAAAGGAGAACATACTTGTTGTCGAGAAAACAATCCTAGTACACACGCGTGTTGATGCAGGCGTGCGTAGCGATATTTTTGGACTTGAGAAAAACTTGGCTGCTTCCTTTTTTTTTCAGCAGTGGGCCTTGTTGTTTTTTTTTTTTCTTTTGCTTTTTTTTTTTTTCTCTTTTTTTTTTTCTGGGCTGCAAGCCTTTTTTTTTTTTCCTTCTTGTCTAGGCCGCAGAGCCTTTCTTTTTTTTCTCTGGGCCGCAAGGCCTGTTTTTTTTTCTTTTTCTGGCTGGGCTGCAAAGCCCTTTTTTTTTTTTCAATTACCACTTTTTTTTCTTGGGCCGGGTCACACTGTTTTTTTTTTTTTTTTTCTCTCTTTGATCGTCTTCTTCGTTTTGATTTTCTTTTCTCTCTTTGACGTAACAGGTTGAAGACACACGGCAGAGGAAGATGGAGGTCGGTTTGGACGAGGCTGCACCGGTGATTGGGGCCGAGGCTGGAGGGATGAGCGAGCAACGGGGCCGAGGCTTAAGGGAGCGCGCTGCAGGTACAAGATCGGAAGCTTGCTGCAGCGATCGGTGCTGCTGCAAGGCTGGGATGATGAACGCGCGCAAATCTGGGCTAGGCAAGGGAGCAGCGCCGTTGCAGGTGGGTTGGGCTGTGACTGCAAACGCCGGAGGTGCAAGGCGGAATCGCTAGGGTCGTTGCTGGAGGAAAACGAAGGTGAGCGACTAGAAACAAGGTGGGCTGCAGGTGATCGACTAGAGAAGATGAAGTCGATCTGGGACACTGGCGAGTAGGACGAGGCCGCGCCGGTGAGCAGGATTGGACCGCGTCAGAGCTGGGAAAAGAAACCGGACTGAAATCCCGTCCGGGTAGGGTCGAGGTGAGGTCGGTGTGGGGCTTGGGTGTCCAGAGGGGAAACGTGGGTGTCCAGAAAAGAAATTCATACTTCTGGGTTTTGTTTTCTTCTGGTTTCGATGGGAAGAACAAAGAAATTCAGACTTTTGGGGTTTTGGTTTTTTTCTTTTCGATAGAAAGAAAACTAGAAAATTAGGATTTTTTTTTTTTATCTTTGGCTATTGGCTCTGAGTGTGCTGATAACGTATTAAAGTAAAATTGAGATTAGAATTGGTCCACTCATTTCATTCATAACCCCTTTATATAGGGATAGGATTACAACGGAAATATCAATTACATTGATGATACTAAATGCTGATTGAGCTGTGATTTGTAATTGCTTGATTCCCTCTTCGTCTGTTTCTTTGACGAAGACACATAATGTGTTTTTCCTTTAACACTTATCTCCTTCTTTGTAATTGATTTCTTAAGCTTTATTTTCTTTAATTTTTATTTCATGTGTTAAACAACAATTAATTTTTCCCAAATAGTTATTTGAATATAATCACTTTAACTAACACTTATAAATGTTATAAGTTAATTTATATATATATATATATATATTAAATATGATCTACAAAAAACAATGAGTCATGTTTACCTATATAACCATTGGGCCACATTTTGAGAGAAAAAAAATAAAAATAATGTATTTCTTTTTGTTAAACAAAATATAACCCATTTTGGCCCTGTTTGGCCCAATTAGGAAAGCCGGCCTGACCCGGCCCTTTCGACCCTACAGATTTGGGTCTTTTAGGCGGGTAACGATTAGCATATTTAAGCCCCGGCCTGACCCTACCTGGCTCTAAATTTTTGTTGACTTTGACTAGGGTCGGCCCTATCCCGTCCCATGATGACCCTACCCAAATTGGGGAGAAAAGGAAATGGTTAAGGACATAACGGGAAAGGCCAAATATACCCAGTAACAACATTAACATCGTTAGTGATTTTATTTAGTGGTTTTAGGTTTATATGTTGGGTCGGGGTAACAACTTTAAGTATCATTTTGATATTTCCGAAATTTAGATATAAACTATTTGCTATTTAAGGAAATTGATATTTGGGAGAGAATTTGTTGTGCTTTCATTGATAATAGGGACTTCTTTATATAGAGGATTACAAACATAGTGTACTTACATGAGTATTTGCAAAGCATAATTAGCTATAATGAGCCACGCTCATGCTATAGTCAGCGGTACCAACTACCACCAACGGTGTGACCTATGGAAACACAGCCAAGCAGGCTATCGCCTGAGCCCCGGCTCACCCCCAGATCACCTCTGACGCGCCGCCACGCACCGATCCAAAACAGCATCAGAAGCTCCAGAAGCTGGGAACTGAATCATGTCAGTCCCACTTCGAAAACAAGGAAGAGGTTAACCTCTTCCCCACCTATAAAAGGTCTACTCCTCTCTCCTCATTAATTACGCGTTTACCATTTACCTACTGTTATTCTGTCAATACAAGTACATCGACTAACTTAGGCATCAGAGAAGAGAAGACCGCCTAATGCAGTCTCCCTTTGACGCCCTTTGTATTTTACTTGACAGCTAGCGAAAACTCTGAGAATATCACAAGTACCAGTCCGCCCATCGGACCAGCGTTAACCGAGATTTGAGCAGTAGCTCAAATCTTAGACATTAACATTGGCACTGTCTGTGAGAATCCTTTAACAAAAGGTCATCGCACCACAACAATCACCATGACTAACGGTAGCGGGGGAACCGTTGAAGGACAGGCGGACCAGTCCGCCAACCTCCATCCCACCAACCCAACGACTAATATTAACCCAGCGGTTAACGTTAACCCGTTAACCGTGCATTATTCAACACTCCGATCAACCCTAGCGTGGAACCCCAGGTCCTGCTGACTCAAACTACAGCGGAGGCCCGACCAGGCAGCAGTAGCCCACTAGGCCAGGACCTCGCCGCTATGTATGAGCTGGCATTGGCGGACCTCCATAAGGTAAACAGAAGCGCGAGCAGGAGCGCAAGGAAAAGGTCGAGGCCCGAAAGCAAGTGGCCACGATGATGTCAAGATTCGACGAACTGAAGAATGCGCTGGAGGCAAACGCCAACCCAATGCAGAGCGAGCAATCGCAGAGCACCAAACGTAGTCGACCCAATACTGATGGATTGGTACCCGCACTAATCATACAAATGCAGGTACCTACAAAACCAAGCCATTATCAGAAACAAAGAAACTAACCACTAAAGAACTGGGGGAACTTGACCAGCAAATTAAGCCTGCTCAGAGCTTGGCCTGCTCCGGATCCTCCCCATCGCCGCCTTTGCTGTCCTTGGGGTTGGTCTTCAGACTGGTAGCCATCGCCGCATCGCTGTTAAAGGCCGGGCTGGGCCCGCCGTTATCCAAAACGATACAAATCTCCACAGCACTGTACAATTACTCGGTGAATATCTGGGTAATAGCTTTCTTGAAATTGCTATAAATCTCTGGGCATTGCCGTAGCTATAATCACATATATGGAATTGGGAATCACTACAATTGAATTTAAAATTGAAATTGGAAAGGGGAAGAGGAGGGTTCTTGGGTTTCAATAAGAGGAAATCAGAGATCGGAGGGTGATTTTGAAGTGGAGAAACCTTAGATACTGGTTTGGTTGGGTATGAGAGGAATTGAAACTAAAATGGGAGAGAAGAGAGAGAACGGAGAGATGGTGAAACCGTGAAAGACATTAATAGAGAGAGAGAGAGAGAGAGAGTGTGAAAAAAAAAAAGAAAAAGGATTTAAGTGTTAAGGAAATTAGAATCCTTCCCGTCAAGGCTCACAGAGTAGACTGACAGAAAAATAAACAAATCACAAGACAAGTGACAAGAGAACACCGAGATTTAACGAGGTTCAGCATAAATCCATGCTTACGTCCTCCCAAGAGATACATGTTCTTCACTATGATCATAATTACAGTACAAGATACAATTGAGCTAAACCACCATAACCCAAACCCATAACCCTTGTACACCCACACTCATAGAGTTTCCCAAGAACTCACTCTCACCCAAGAGCTGTATTCACTCTTGAAATCTTTGCTCCCTTACCAAAGAGATATACACTCTCTTGTCGATGATCGCATGCACCGACCATGCCTTGGTTTACTACCCATGCCCTCTATATATAGGCACCCCAATTATAATCCAATTGGTAGTAGGAAAACCAAACCTTCTTGTACAGGAGAAAAGATCCTATTCCTGATAGGAATAAACTTTGACATCAACCATCTCCAATTAGGAAGACTAACCAAGTCCAACTAGGACTTGCCTTTCCTAATTAATTCTCATCACATCCTAACATGAAGAGAAAACCTAAGAATGGCAAAGATCCCGCTCAACCAATGCAAGGAATAAATAGCAAATACAAGGACTTTTACGTTTTTTAATATTTTAACAAACAAAATGCAAGGACTTTATGTGTTCCTGGCATTATCTCCAAACTAAATGCAAGGACTTTTATAATTCATAATAGTATCCAACCAAATGCAAGGAATTTTGACTCCTTGCATATAAACATGTTGCATATACCCAAATTTCTTTAGTGCAAATCAATAGACCATATTATAGGTGAAGATATGATGTCAGAAATCGGGTTGCTGTACACGACAATGGGTCCATTCTAAATTTTGGTGAATGTACTTTCAAAACTATCAAAACGGTACATGACTTTCAAATTTCGACCTAATTTTAGTACATGTCGTTACATGCTCAGTTAATTAATATGTTTTCTATCAAATTTTGAAGGGTAAATCCGTCTTTACAAGATTGATAAAAAAAGTAAAAAAAATGTTCAAGTATATCTAAATTATGTGTATGGCCCAAACTCTAGTTACTTATCTAAGTTGTAATAGGACTTGTCTTACAGATATTCTCGAAGATATCTTCGTAGATATCAGATTAATTGTACAATTATGTTTCCTTTAATACTCTGATTCTTTGCCCAATTTCAGTTTTCCTAAAACACGTTGTCAGAATAAATCCCTAACCTGAAACCCTAAAATCATAACCTTCAA
This sequence comes from Rosa lucieae, assembly GCA_024704745.1. Taxonomy (NCBI): domain Eukaryota; kingdom Viridiplantae; phylum Streptophyta; class Magnoliopsida; order Rosales; family Rosaceae; genus Rosa; species Rosa lucieae. Next base: position 51,837 of record JANPXK010000352.1, on the reverse strand, counting down.
ACCCTAGCTACCTCCGCTGCACACCTTGAAGCCCTCGATCTCAGGAGTCCAGAACCGGCGGCAGAAAACCACTGAACCGGCCGGGTTAGCCTCGCTAGAGCATAGCCTCGCCTACATTCGCGCACGCCCCTGCGCCTTCTTGTTGACCGCTGCGCTGCTGTTAGCCTCGCTTTCCTTCTCGTTAGCCTCGTTCCTCTTAGCAGCCTCGCCTGCACAATTAGCCTCGCTTGCTCAGCCTTACATGCTAGCGCCCCCGTGCAGCCGTACAGGATAGCACGTATCCCAATAGCGTGCTAGCCTCGCCTCGCCTCGACAGATTAGCCTCGCTGCCCTGCTAGCTCACTCACCGCAGTACACACTAGCAGCTCCTAGCCATTGTGTAGCGCAAAGCCTCGTGCACCCTAGCCTAGCCAGCCCTCGGTAGCAAGTAGCCTCGCTTGCACGCACAACACACACAGCCTATGCACGTGGTTAACCTTGCTATCAGCCACCTCTGGCCGCCGCTAGCCACTGGCAAATTGCAACCACTTTTTCCGGTGACTTTTCTAATGATTTTTCAGGCGACTTTTTTAGGTAAATTTTTATAAAAGTTGCCGCTTTCAAGCAGTTTAATTTCTTTTCTTTTCTCAGGGACTTGCAACCTCCCTTCTTCTTACCCTCTTTCTTCTTTCATGGGGAAACCTAAGCTGAACTGTGAGCTTGTTGAGATTTCCAAATTTAGAGCTTGTTGAGAATAAACGATCGACCATACACATCTTTGTTTAGATGTAATCTAATACCTCGTGGAATTGAATTTCTTGGGAGTGATTACGCTCAGAAATTCCTAATTTCTTGGGAGCGATTACTCTCATAAATTTCATTTGTTTTTGTGGCAGCTTTTTTCACTCCGAAACTAACCATTTTTCTTGTTCTCTTTCAGGATGAGTTACTTGAACAAACTGGACTTTTCTACATTGGGAACAACTAGCTCTGGATATCATAGGTGGGTTCGTGATGTCCACCGGCATCTCAAGACTCAAGGAATCGTAGATACGATTCTGGAGTCTAGCCAAGATGTGCTAACTATTGAGTAAGCTCTAGCTTTGGAAGCAAATAGAGCATCCTTGGAGGCAAATAAGGCGAAAACCATCATCCTAATGACTCATCCTATGGATGACTCACTCTAGTACGAGTATATGAATGAAGAAGACCCCATAAGGTTGTGGGTCTCACTCGAATAATGTTTTGGCAACGTCTGTGACTCCCTGCTTCCTGACCTAGAACTGAGATGGCATAACCTCCACTTCTGTGATTTTAAGACAATCCTTAGTTACAACTCGGAAGCACTTCGCATTAAATCCTTAATGAAATTATGTGGAAAATATATCACAGATGCGTTGTTGATTGAGATGACTCTACCTTCCCCGTCTCTACTTTGATGGTTCACTACAACAGAAAGTCTTTTTAGCGACCATGTTTTTTGCGAGGAATTTATTTTCCTTAGTAAATGTCACTTTTTACGAGGAATATTTCGATTCCTTACTAAATGTCATTAAGTTTTCTGCGAGAAACATATTTTCCTCACTATACACCACTTCCTACGACGAATATTTTTGTTCATCACTAAAAGTGACCATAGTTTGGTCTCCTAAATCATCATATTATTAGCGAGGAAATATGAGACTAGGGTGAGGAATTTTTTCATCGCGAAAACGACATTCAACGAGGAAATAACTATTTCGTCGTTATTAGTTTGGCGGAAAATTATGTAAAACCCGCCAAATTCAATGATGACAAAATTATGGATTCCTCGCTAAAATCCCGTGTTTTACGATGAACTATTTCCTCGTGAAAAGAAGCAATTAGCGAGGAAATAATGATTTCGTCGTTATTAGTTTGGCAGAAAATTATCTGAAACCTGCCAAATTCAATGGCGACAAAATTATGGATTCCTCGCTAAAATCCTGTGTTTTACGATGAACTATTTCCTCGTGAAAAGAATCAATTAGCGAGGAAATAATGATTTCGTCGTTATTAGTTTGGGGGAAAATGATGTGAAATCCGTCAAATTCAATGGCGACAAAATTATGGATTCCTCGCTAAAATCCTGTGTTTTACGATGAACTATTTCCTCGTGAAAAGAAGCAATTAGCGAGGAAATAACTATTTCGTCGTTATTAGTTTGGCGGAAAATTATGTAAAACCCGCCAAATTCAATGGCGACAAAATTATGAATTCCTCCCTAAAAGCCTGTGTTTTACGATGAACTATTTCCTCGTGAAAAGAAACATTTAGTGAGGAAATAACGATTTTGTCGTTCTTAGTTTGGAGGAAAATTATGTAAAACCCACCAAATTCAAGGGCGACAAAATTATGGATTCCTCGCTAAAAGCCCGTGTTTTACGATGAACTATTTCCTCGTGAAAAGAAGCAATTAGTGAGGAAATAACTATTTCGTCGTTATTAGTTTGGCGGAAAATTATGTAAAACCCGCCAAATTCAATGGCGACAAAATTATAAATTCCTCGCTAAAAGCCCGTGTTTGACGATGAACTATTTCCTCGTGAAAAGAAGCAATTAGTGAGGAAATAACATTTTCCTTACTATTAGTTTGGGGGAAAATTGTGTAAGACCCGCCAAATTCAATGGCGACAAAACTATGGTTTTCTAGCTAAAAGTCCATGTTCTACGAGGAATTGTTTTGTCGTCAAAAGAAGCCATTATAAAGGAAAATAATATTTTCCTCGTTATTGGTTTGGGGCAAAATTATATAAGAGACCAGCCAAATTTAATAGGGACGAATGAAAGTATTCCTCGCTAAAAGTCTTATTTCATCGATGATTGATCTCTTTGCCTTTGATGCATTTAGCGAGGATCTAATTGTTTTCGTCGTTGTAGGTTTTAGTGGGAAAAAAAAAATAAGGGAAAAAAATTGGCGGGATTAAAAAAGAAAAAGAGCGGGTAGATTTTTTTCTTTTGGTGAGGCAATAAAAAGTAGTAGTAATTAAGATCGTGATAAAAAAAATAAAAAAATAAATTAAAAAAACATATAAAAGAGAACTATGACGACAAAACCCTACATGTTAGTTTCTCCTTATCAGCTCTCTCTGAAACTCTCCTCGTGGGTATGTATCTAAAATCTTATTGTTGTTTTGTTTTGTTTGATTAATCATGGTTTGTTTTGTTGAATCTAATCTTGATATTATTTAGAATTGGATTAATTAAGTTCAATGTCAATGTATTTGTTTTTGAAGTTCTCCTTTTGGTTAATCGATTTTGTTGTTTTCTTGTAGGCTAATTCTTCTTATGTAGGAATTTGTCATAGCTTGAAGATTGAGGATTGATCCTTTATATTTTTTCCGTGGCTTCATACCTTAATTTGTTGTATTCATATGCTAAATTTAGATTCTTGGTTTGGTATGAGCCTTGGATTGATTTGTTGCAGCTCCCCCCACCCAATGCGTATACTGTTTATCTGATGTTGCAGCTCCCCCCACCCAACGCCTTAATGTGTTTTGTTTGGGTCAATCTGTTGGTAGTTTTTTTTTTTCCCTTTTTTTTTCATATTGCTTTCTGTTCCTTGTTGGGATCTTTACCCTTTTGTTTCTATTCTGTTGTTGTAATGTCGGGAAAAAAAAAATTAGAACTCCTGGCTACCAGCTGCCAGCAACCCACTGGCACAGTCACACAGGGTAGTGCAGCTGTGTGTTATATAATATGTATATGTCCATATGTCACTGAACTTAATTTTAATTTCCAGCTATAGCCTCATTCCCAGTTGGAATTGATGGCTGTTTTTTTAGGGTAGCTAATCCCAATGCGGTCAAACATGCTCAGGTCCCATATGTTTTGTTTTCTTCTATATATCCACCACCAATATTGCTGTTCAGACCTAGTCGAAAAAAAAAAATATTGCTGTTTTGTTTTCTTCTATTACTCTGAATAACTTCTAGAGAGAACCTCATAATATATATATATATATAGCAGAAAGTTGTTTGATGTTTGCTTTAGATTGGGGCTGTGTTTTTGCTTCATGAAATTGTCTTGCTCTTACTATTTTGTGAAGCAGTAATCTTACTCTTGAATTTATTTCATGTACCGGATCGTGTCCAACTTAGATAGAAGTTAAGATTTGGAGAAGCCAATGATTATTGCTACAACGATCGGGCTAAGTGATATTACAATGTCAACAAATATCCATGAGCCTCCTATAGGTACGCATTGTATTATATTTGCTATAATTAGAGAACAAATTATTTGACTAACTAATTAAAACTTGTATATTAAAGGTCCAGAAAGAGAAGTGCGACGAAAGACAAGACGACTGAATTATGAGAATTTGCATACCCAACTTAATGCTAAGATATCCATCACTTTGGTACAATATAATGGAAGGCCGACAGCTCCATATGCAGAATTATTCTTGAATTAGCTTAATAGTTTGGAACTTTGCACCTATGAATGTGGAAAAATGGAATGACATCGAATCAGCTGATGTGACTAAGATGATTGAACAAATAACTGTGAGTGATAAATTTTTATTTCTTAACATTTTACATTTTTTATACGAGTACAATATTTTGTTTGACATGAGTTTACTAATGTATATGCAGAGCAAGTTCGACATTAACATGTCTCTTCCTTGGGTTAAGAGATATATAAACAAGATGTGTATGACGGCATTCTTTAAATTCTGTTATAGCCTAAAGAAGTATTTTGAGAAATTCCCAACAGTGAATGAAGCATGAGAAAACAAGCCTAAAGCAGTTAAAACTCAAGCAGAATGGGATTTTCTGTGTGCTCGTTTTTCCAGTGAAGAATTACAGGTATCTTAATAGCTATTTCTAATGGCAACTTGATTGGTTTTTAGATTGTAAACCAATTTATTCATATATTTTTCTTAGATTTGATTAATAAGAGAAATTGAAGGGAAGCATCCAAATTAATGATTTGATTTGTCATACTTTTTAGATCAACTCACAGAATGCTGAAAACAAGTTGCATTTACACCAAAATACTTGGTCAAAGTATTTCATATCTCATGAAGATGAGATTGTAAGATCTGAGGAACTGAAGAAGCATGCCAAAATATTTGAAGAATTGAAGGAGGATGCCAAAAGAATGCAAGAATTGATTGCAAAATTTCCAGCTTAACACCAATAGTGTAGTTTCTTTTATGTTGACCAAACAAAGATTTCTTGATTGTTTGGAGTTAGTACTGATGGTTTATTTCTAGATTGTTTCGAGTTAGCAACGATAATTTATTTCTAGAACATTTCGAGTTAGCAATAATTTTACACTACTTTAAACAAATTATTCACTCTAAATACTGCAATAACAAAGACACAAAAAAAAAAAAACAGTAAAAGTAATAAAAAAAAAAGGGTATCGTTGGTAAGAACTATCGAATCGATATTACTGCAGGACGGATCACAAGGTTTCACGAGCTCATTGGAGCCATGAATGTTGCTGAAAAGCATGACAACATCCTTATGAACAACTATAATTTGAGACCCGTGGGAACAGAGCATATTTTAGAGTCCAATTATACTCGCGCCCCTAAGGGAAGGCGTTAAGAGCGAAACTCTAAATCTAGGGAAAATTCTGGACGTTCTGGTCCATATTCTCGCTCTACTTGGGAAGGTAACCGCCATAATAGGCGGACACGGAACCGAAAAGGTCAAAGTGGAAAGAGAGAGGGAGGCAACGCCTCTTGCCATGTTGGTTACTCCACCAACACTAAGAGTCATCCAAACTACGCTTTCAGAGCACCTCAATCAGTGGAGACTGAGCAGAGAGATATATGTTCCCGATGTGGAGTATCCAGTCATTGGACACACATTTATAGAGCTTGTGAAGATATTTTCACCGCCTACAAAGCATATTGTAAAGCAAGAGAAGCTCACTATGTGGAATAAGAAGATCAAGAAGGTGATCTAGAGTGAAGGGTTGAAGACTTCAAATCTGGCTGGGATCAATAGATCGCCAATTCTATTTAAATCTTTATTTTTTCAAGAGATGTAATAGGCAATTGCCATATACTAAATGCCGTTAGTTTTGTTTTTCTTCCACTAGGCTCATCCAAAGTGAGTATGATGTCTAGGAAGGTTTTGAGATAAGTGGCACTTAAACAAGCTTTGCTCCACCGACATGTCTCTACTTACCTAGTCATATTTATTTTGGAGTTACCGAAAGAAGTCAAACAACTACCATTGTTTTGCATTAGCTCAAATTTGGATTAGATTCTCTTAATGGTTAAGAAACAAAAGGTCATGAAGCCGTGGATGATGTTTCCCATGACCATGACGCCATGGACGGATGATGTAATCACCAATTTTGCTTCTGATAGCGCTTCAGAATCTCAAGCCCAACCAAAATCCTCATTGGTAGCTTCTAAGGGCATTAACTGGATTCTCATTCCCTTTGATAACTACCCATCACCGAAAACGCATAAAACCCAGCTTCTCCCCACTCTCCAAACCATGTTCCTCCCTATCCAAACCCTCCAAATTCCTCTTCATCTCCATGGCTTCCCTCGTCTTCCTCTCCCTCCTCACCCTCACTCTCTTCCTCTCCCTCTCCTTGGCCGCTTGCTACCACAGGCGCCGTCACTCAGATCTAACTTGCCTGCAAAGCCACCCACTTCCCTGACACATTCAATCTTCCCTCACCCAACTCCCTAACCTCCCCCCGAACCCATCTCTGATCGAGACCATTAGACTGGCCATCCGAGTCTCCGACGACGACCATCGGACCTATGTCGCCGGCTCTGTCGTCATATGTCCGCAACAACCCCTCATACGTCATCCCTTTGTCGCTGTCGATGAAGTCATCGTAAGTTCAAAACACCTCATCCGAAATGGCATTGATCTACTCGTTGCTGAACTTGGTCTACAACCACTAGGAGCGTGGTCATATTCTCCTTGTTAAGCCCTCTGTCATGGTTGACGTCAAATTGGTAGAAAATCCTTTTGACCTTCTCTGATTTGCTCCCTTTCATCGCCATTATACCCCATAATTAATTTTCTTCAATTCTCAGTAGGTTTTGAAAGGGAAAAAAAGGAAATTGGTACATGCGGTAATGTGATTGGTATAAATGGAAAAGGAGTGAGGGACCAAAAAAAAGGAAACCTAATTCATCTTAGGGGTTTTAATTTGTTGAATATGAAAATTACAGGGGAGTTTGGTTTGGTGGGTGTGGATTTGGAAGTGGAGGGGATGCGATGGTCACAGCATGGAGGAAGAGTTAGGTCTGTGGGAGAGAGAGGGGGAGGGAAGGAGAGAGCCAGAGTCAGAGTGTCAGAGAGGGTGAGAGAGAGAGAGAGAGAGAGGAAACTGTAAAATATTATTTTACCCTTTAACAAATAATAATTACATAAAGTTAACGGTATTGTTGACGGCATACACCAAAGTTGGGTCGGGATTTGAAAGTCATGGAATCATTTTGATAGTTTTGGAAGTACATTCACCAAAATTTAGAATGGACCAATTAGTTGTATACTGTTGTTAAAATTTTCCCTTATCGAAATCAAGTAATCGACAAGAAATAATAAACAACAACATAAGAATAGGGATAGAGATTACCTCGCATTCAAATATTCATAGCTTTCAATAAAGGACAAGAATTTTTTAGAATTAATTAGGTGTGTTAAGGTTTGTGGGTTTCTAAAATTTTGGGTAAGTTTGTTGAAATTGTGGAGATATAAGGCTGGGGATTTGGGATATGAGTTTCTGCAAGTAATTTATCAGCATAGGTTTGCACTTTTGCTTAGATTGGCATAGATTTGCTTAGACTAGCTAGCAGAGGGGAGTCGAGAGAGAGAGAGAGAGAGAGAGAGAGAGAGAAGAGTAGAGTAGAGTAGAGATAAGGTTTTGGGACTAAGATTGAATAAGGGAAATCTCGAACCCTAGAAGGTTTGACTCAAACGTTAGTGCTCCAATGTGTGAAGGCGCGCACATGGTAATCTTAATCTAAGGGTTATTAGTTAGCCATGTATTAAAAATAACATAAAAATATGGTTTTTATATAAAAATTCGATACGGTTTGATATACCGAGCCTATCTCAGAAATGTAAACTGATACCGTACCAAGGCTTGCAGTGTGGTTCGGTATTCCCAAACCAAAAATTCAGTTACCAAAGCTCGGTCCACTGAGACTAATGGTTTGGTTCGGCCTACTTTAGCCCAAAATGCCAGGCCTACAGGTACCAAAGTGTTATTTGTCTAAATTGAGGAACCTTAATCATCAGTAGCCGATAGTTCATGTAGTGTTTGGAAAATTTTCCCTTTTGAAAATGAATTTATCGAGGGAAAAATGTCACAAATAGTACTCCAACTTAAAATGATTCGACACTTTAAATACCCAAAGTTATGAAACTCTCACTTTAGTATCTCAACTTCTATCCCGTCATACATTTTGCTACCTGTCGTTAAGTTTTCCATTAAAATTGAAGATATTTAGCAATATCATACATTTTATTGAGGGTGGTTTCGACAAATGACATATTTTTTTTTAGTAAAAAGACATATTTAACTAAACAATAATATAAATAAATTTAAAATATAACCCAAAAACTTCATCTCTTCTGCCTAGAAAAAAAAAAAATCATTTGTTCCAACGTTGCATCTTTTGCATTCCCAGATTTGTTTTACAAAAACCCAGTAATAGATCAACAATTTTGAGTTTAATCCCGAGGGCCAGCGGTTTGTTGATCGAAACTCGATGAACCCAATGGAGCAGCGGTGTTGCCAAGCATGTCTGGTGGTTAGAGATCTTCAAGCCAAGATCTAATTCGCACTTAAATCTGGTTTCTATGAAAGAGATTGCTTTTAGGTTTTTTATTTTAATGAAGAAGATTGGTGAATGTCATGTAATTATATGTACAGTTTGTTGGTTGCCCAGAGAGAGAGCTAGAGTTATTACTGCAGTTTGATGTAATTTTGTCATGTAATATATGTACTACTAGCTTGCTGGTAATATTAGGCACTAAAGTTTGTTAGCCAAACTTGGTTGTGAGCGTAGAAGGCAATTAGATTGAAGATTTGAATTTTGTAGTTTTGTTGATGGAGCAGTAGCAGAGAGAGAGAGAGAGAGAGAGAGAGAGAGAGAGAGAGAGAGAGAGAGAGATGGGATGAAAAAAAAATGCATTGAGTTGTAAATCATGAACTGCAAAGAAAGAGATGGAAAGACAAATATGTCATTGCAGAAAGAACTTAATCGACGCCATTATAACGGTAGGTATGAAAGTTATTCAATAAAAACAAGTTGAGGTACCAAAGTGATAGTTTTGAAACTTGAGGTACTAATGTGCCGAATGGTCTATAATCAAGGTACTATTTGTGACATTTTCTCTTTATTAAATGGGTTCTGTAATTGACTTGTAGTTGGTTGACCATTTATAGCTATAGTTGTTTGTCTACTGAGATTTTTGAATTCATATGTGGGGATGATGTCTGCTTTCCAATGCTCACATATGGCTTTATTTGAATATTAATTATTCATAGATTCTTGGTTCCTATTTTCTAAAGAAAGTTGGGATTTTAATAACAAAAAATTGCAACCATGTGCCATAGTAAGCTGGAGCTACATATATGGTTCTAGGAAACATGGAAGCAATGGAGAAGCAATCAGATGGGGCTAGGAAATGGTTTGAAGACAAGCCACCAGAACAGTGGAGTAGGTCACATTTAGAACCACTTCTAAATGTAACATACTCCTAAACAAATTGTGTGAATCATGGAATGCTTCTATCCTTAGGCATAGGGATTAACCGATTTTCACCATGATGGAAGGGATGAGAATGGGTTCCATGACAAGAATGGCTAACAAAATGGTTGTCGGCATAAGACGGATAGATATAGTTGGCCTTCAAACACTACACCACAAAGTTAATCAGACGACAGTTCCTGAACTGTTGTCTGAGTGAAAAAGCTATTGTTGTCTAGTAGCTTGTGGTCTGATTGACTTCGCTCAAACAACGGTTCAAAACTATTGTCTGTGTTACACTCAGACGACATATATAAGCTCATAACTGTTGTCTGAAAATTATCAAACTATTTTAATTTGGATAAACTATTGTCTATTAGATATTCAGACAACAGTTCGTTTAATGATTATTCAGACATATTATATTACCCCAACACTTTTAAGAAAACTATGTTGTGCATAATGAATCTCAGACCACACTGTTGAGATACTCTGTTGTCTGAAATGAATCTCTAACAACATTGCGTCCTTTATCAGTTGTGTGAGATGCAATAACAATAACAGTTTCAAAATAAAATATGTCATCTCACTGAACACTCAGACGACACATTTTATTGTTTTCAGTTATACTTTATGAACCTCATTTAACAGTTTATTGTTATACATGATGAGTGAAATGAATCTCAGCCAACATTGATTTTGTTATATATGTTGTGTGAATAGAAACTCAGACAACATGAGTTTTGTTATATCTGTTGTGTGAATGATGTTCAGACAACATGAGTTTTGTTATATATGTTGTGTGAGTAGAAGCTCAAACAACATGAATTTTGTTATATCTGTTGTGTGAATGGATGTTCATACAACATGAATTATTTGCTACTTTAAGTATGTGTTGTTTGAGTGAATCTCAGACAATAGACACTTGACCTATATTTGTTATCTGAATTGGCTTTGCACAATTGGTTGCAGATATGAAATTTCATGTCCAAAACATATCCAAATAAAGTACCACATTGTCATAGATTACTGCCATCTATTTCATACATTGCCATATCCAACACATTTACAAAAGTACAAATTCATGTCCAACTCAATTCAGCAATCTCAAGTTACCAAAATAAGTCCCTAAACCCAAGTACTAACCAGCTAGATGCAATACTACTTACATATATGTTTTAACAACAAATTTTACCCATTTTGTTCTGACTGCATCAATATGGTACTGCGTATATGCTGCATTCCCTCTTTTTTCACACTGAAACAAATTGGTTTGCACTTAGTATTCAGAAAACTATCCAATAATCCATGACTATATATAAATTGATTGAAAACATGCAAAGTAGTCTAAAACAATGCTATCCAGTAACCACAATTTCAATAAGCATATTTTGAGAGAGCAAAATCAAATGACAATACCTCTGTGGGGATAACGATGATTGGATTATATACTTCAAATTGGCTTCCAACTTTCATGATTAAACTGACACCAAATACTATTTCAGATAAAGCTAAAAGAACAAAGTGTACTGATCATAAGAAGAAAGGAAAAGAGTAGCTAGTTATATGCAGAAGCATCTGTGGAGCTTAGGAAACAACTATGCCTACATCAAGCAACTTCACCATGCCATGTAGTAAGGCAGTGAAAATTATCATTTCAACAGTTGCATATATATTTGATACAAGTATGCAACCACGCACTTTCAATATCATTACCATTGCTTTTGTAAATATAAATGCATACGAATCAACCCTATAAGACTTATTGAGAGTACAAAATCCTATGAGAAATAATTGTCTTATCCATGATTGGCTAGTTCCATCGAGCAAATCAGTAACTGAAAACGAGAACATGCAGGCTTACTGATAAATAAAGCATGACAATGTTCCATTTTAGAATTTTGATTCTAGAAAAATGAAATAATAGGCATCCTACGCTTATGAGATTATCTACTTAGAGAAACACACGCCATCACAAATGAAATTACTTAAAAGGTATTCAACTGCCAAGATATTCAAGTGCCATCACAAATGATTTAACAACCTATAATATATCTACCTTGATACCAATTTAACAAATAGAGTCCCAGCTATGTCAATGTCATGTGAATGAGGCATTGTTTATGATATTTAAAATGTAAAAATGCATATTGGATCAGATCAAAATAGAAAATGGGCCCCCTTTTGGACTTCGAATCGATTTCCTTCTTTGCTTCCTCTACTAAATTCAAAGCACCAACCAGTCCCTTGTTTTCAGGTCTGCCGATCTCTGAGCTTCATGTAAGAAAAAAAATGGACAAGAAATTGAGGGTAGCATTTGCACAAGGACTTAAAACCAAAATGCATAGAAAGAAAAGAGGATAAAACAGCCAGAGACTGAAACTAATATGCAATGATTTAGTGCAGGTTTGTATTTTCAACCCTTTTCCTATGAGTTGGCATACCTAACAAGCTCTAAACACAAATAGATGTCCAGAAGACGAACGAAAGGAACAATGGACAGATAAGGGAGAGGATGAGCTACAGAAACAAGAATGATGGACTGTTGTACCTGATAGATGGAGAAACTAGCAAATGGGTTTTTCTCTAAGCAAATCATATACAAACATGCATACCAAAAGGTCATTAGGTTTCTTTCAAAAAGCACATGTTTCTGATTCTTCTTTCATTTTTTTTTTTTTTGGAAAGGCTGATTCTTCTTTCATATTCATGCACCAGAGTTCTCTTCACTTTTAATTTTGTTCAAAAAAATATTAATATAAAAAAAGTGCAAACAAAGTCTGGGTCCAATTTGGATACTAGATTGCTTGTCTTAAAATTTAATGCCAAAACTTATATAACACAAAATTATATACATAACAGTTACTTGAAATCGGGTAGATCCATTTAGGGACCCCGAATTTCGAAGCCTGAAAAACATGATGACAAAGTAAGTATTTTCTTTTCTCCCTATGTATTTGTGTAATCACTACATATAACCAAACAAGGAAATACTGTGATGCTCACAGCAATCACAAGGCAAAGTTTTCTGCCTGACCTTATCATAAGTCATCATTATGCCAAAGTGAGTAAGGATGGGATAACATTTGGATTTTTCTGAAATGGAAAGAAGATAGATAAGATAGAGGAGACCATAAATAGAACATATGTGATTAATCATCTAAATTGTGAATGGGATCTAAAACTACAAGATACCACTACCTTGATAACCTTGTATAAGGTATCCTTGATACTTGCTGCTTAGTAAGGAATATGAATCTGGATCAGCCACAGATTGTAGATGGTTACAGTCTAGCATTAAGAATAAACCATTCTAAAAACTTACATTGAAAGTCAGAACGCTCCCTTCGTTGTATCAGATCAGTAGCCTCAGCCATTTCAACAAATGTTCCTGAGCTTCTTACTAATTCCTAACATGATATCACAACTGCAGAAACTTATCATCAATTCACTCTAATGCTTCTTCGCTTAAACCTGTCCTCATTATCAGCAGTAGCTTCAAATTTACTGCAACGATCTGTAGCCTAAAATTCCATATTCTGGAAGCTATAATCACTATCTATGTAAAAAATGTCAAACAATTTGATTCACACGAAAAAACAAAGACAAACCAAAGCTCTTTTGTCATTTAACAACAACCCTTTTCTCAAAAGGCAAATAGAAACACAGACCATAAATCTGACTTCTATTAACCCAAATATAGGTAAAGAAATCTGATTAGTATATCTTATGGCAGAGGTAATTGTAAGACCTCAGAAATTTGTTATTAATTCCTAAATGTCTCCAGGGATTAATAAAGTGTTCGTTTGTACGATTTCATGGTTTGATGGTGGAGTGGAATTATTTTCGGACGAATAATTATTCGAAGTGCACGTTTTAGGGGGTTACGAAGTTTGACTTTTTATACGTTTAGATTCTGTGAGAATTTCCTTTACAAAAGTTGTAGAGCGCGTCGATACGAGTTCGTGGACATGTGGAACGCAAGAATCAGAGTTCGTATGAGAAAGTTATGAGCGATTGAAATTTGGGGAAATTAGGGTCCAAACTACCCTGTAGTTTGGGTCCAAAGTCAATTCAGTCCCTGAACTTAGAATTTTATCAAAAACACCCCTGCACTTTTAGTTTTGATATAATAGGTCCAATTTGTTAATTTTTCTACAATTGAGTTATTTAACTTGTTAACGTGGCTCATATATGGCCTATGTTTTATGATGTGGTGTCGAGGTGGCCTGCATAGTCAATTTAGGAGTGAATTCTACTATTAAAAATAAATAGTTTTTCAACAAATAATCCAACTATAACTTGAACCCATAACAAAATATTAACAAATTGGACCTATTAGATCAAAATTGAAAGTGCAGGGGTGTTTTTGATGAAATTAGAAGTCCAGGGACTGAATTGATTTTGGACCTAAACCACAGGGTAGTAACCAGTATTTAGCCCTTCTATAAATATAAGAAAATTCTGGATTTTTCATTAAATCCAAAAAGTTTCATTTTTCTCATTTTCCTCCCCAGATTTCTCTCCGTTCTCTCTCCTCAGACCCGGCGGGTTGCGCTCGACCCAACTCGAATCCATCTTCGTTTTTCGGTGACATACGACGGCGGAACCGGCCCAGATCGATGAGCCCAGCTCTCCTCCGTCGACCTCTGGTGTCAGTTGTGTCGGTGGAGCAACCTAGAAGGAGATCGGAGACGTGAACAGTGACGGCGGACCGACCCGGTTGGATTTCCCAGTTTCCGGCGACTTCCCAGCCGATTTCTTCACGGTTCTGGGATCGTCTCTTCCTGCTTATCATCCCCATATAGGCCTTGCATCACGATTTGGAGTGTGGAGCAAAAGATCAAGGTTTGAATAAATCGACGGTTCTGGTCGAATCTGGAATCTGATTAGAGAGCCGAGATTAATCCAACTTCCAGGCTTGATCTAGGGCAATCTAGGCCGATCCAGACTTAGCTACAGGTATGAAAGTTGCTCATCTCTTCATTTTGAACAAGTTTGTTGTTGGTCACTTTGCCATCGGAGGTGGTTGGCCTGTGTTGACCGTCGTTGACTGGCGTTGACCGCCCACTGCCGACAGCGCGTGGCGGCGCATCCAGCTTCCTTTTTGTGTTTTGTTTTCAGTTTATTCTTCTATGCATCGATACGGTCGTTTTGATATATTATAAGGTTATTTTGGAGAAAGTTGATGCATGCTAGGGTTTCGGTTTTACGCATTATCTTCGGTTTGCAATCCGCGAAGATCTGACCGTTGGATCTTCGAAAATTTTTGATAGGATGATCCCAAGGGCAATCCGTGAGAATCTGACCGTTGGATTGTCGTTTAAGTGTGTTATGAATCAATTGCTAAGTTAGGATCGTATTTTGATTAGGTGACTGACGGTTTTGGTTGGGCGGACGGTTGTGATTGTGATTTTGAGCTATATTGAAGACGCAGCTGGATTGAGGTGAGTAAATCTCACGTGGTTTATTTACAAACGAATTTATTTATTACTCGAAATTACTTGTTTAATTGTTGATTCATTTTCAAAACAAATTATTTGTTTTAAAATATATGAACTTGATCGACAACGGTTTATGGGTAAGTTAAAACAATGTTTTGATATAAAATGATTTTTGAGAAGTATAATTTATGAACTATAGTTGGTATTAGTGGTCATTCCTGCGTGAATGACTTCGTATATATATATATTTATATTTATATTTACGTGGAATATATATATATATATATATAGATGATGTGGCATTGTGTGAAATATAATAATTGTGATTTTATTCAGATTATTATATTGGAGCATTTACTCTTGTCGGAAATATGAATTGTTGATTTATTTGCGTGGAATAGTATTTGAAGTTTTGATTTGGTTTTAGATTGTAAAACCAAGTATTGTAAAGAGTACCTTGTGTTGTGGGGGTAACTGGGTGGTATGCGTGCGTGCGGTCATGGTGGTAACTGGGTTACGGTATCATGAGTACGTAGTCTGTTGTATGCGTGCGGTCATGGTGGTAACTGTGTTACTGCATCATGAGTACGTAGTTTTCGAGGAATGTTGCTGATGTTCTTTCTTTAATTTATACATGAGATTTGGATTTCTATGAATTCTATTGTTGATTTAATTGTAATCTCCTGAACTAAGTTATATGCAGGGATTACCGCTTTTGAATTGTTGTTTTATTGTAATCTCCTGAACTAAGTTATATGCAGGGATTACTGCATTTTTAATTGTTTGTTTTAATGTAATCTCCTGAACTAAATTATATGTAGGGATTACCGCTTTTTGAATTGTTTGTTTAATGTAAATTCCTGAACTAAACTCTATGCATGGATTTATATGATTTCTATTGTTGTTTTTAATGTGATCTCCTAAACTATGTTTCCATGCAGGGATTACTGATTTTACTTATTTCAATTGTAAGTGCGGTTGTGGTTGAGACTTGTAGTGAGTTGTGAGTGAGTTGTGAGGTCATTGTTTTGACAAATGCTTTATGTTGAGGGGAAGTGAGTGTGATCTGTCGTTGAGATGATATGATATGATATGATATGAACTTGATGTTTGGTTATGTTGTGGAAGTAAATATTGTTGCTTTAATTCATCTCACGAATTGAGAAATTATAAGCATGCGTTACGTGAGTCACTTTAATTGAGTTTACTCATACAGGCTTAAAAAGCTTACCGGGTTTGTTTTGTTCAATCCTGGTGCACTATTCAACGGTGTAGGGGTTTTTGTGCAGGTTAGAATATCGATTAATCATCGTCGAACCTGAGGTGTACGTTGGGTAGCGTGGACGTCGAATGGTACTCTTAGTTTTAAGTCTTCCGCTGTGTAGTGAGTTGTGGTGGGTGTGTTTACGTATTGAATTGTCATTCAATTTGATTTGTAAACTATCTGTAATGTAATATGTGACTCTAAAGAACGAGTCGGTATTGATATTGTGAGTTTGATTTGTGCAGTTACTTAATTTATTTGAAAAAAAATTTCTAAGAGTCTTCTTGTGATTGTTTTTTTTTTCATGTTTCGGATTTGAATTCCTTTATTCAAAATTCGGGGCGTGACAGTAATGGAAGCAATGAAAGTAGAATACAGTAACCCCGATGAACCATTTCATCAAATCCTTGAAAATTAAAAACACGCCAAGTTCGCAAAGCACAGAAACAATGCCTTGGTCATAGATGGAAGGCCCCGTCTCACTGTCTCCGGCAATTCAATCCCTGACATGACAGTCTTGCTTTTTCCTCTTCAATACTATGATATACCAACCCAGCTATACCTAAACTCAGTATATACATATACATCTGCGTCCCTATGTCTATCATAACACTAAGTATTGTATTTGTATCATAACTCAACAATCGCAGCTTGCGAAAATGTCGGGCTGCAAATCAAGCGCAAGAAACTTATTAAATTTCATGGATTTGGAAATTGGGAAAATAATAATTGTTGGCTACTTTTCTGGGTTCTACGTAAATCAAAAATTGAAAAAAAAAAAAAACAGAAAAGTGAAGAACTAAACTCGTGCCTGCGGCCGCTCAAATGCAGCGAAGGGAACTAGTTCTTCAAGCCATCGAAGGAGATAGGGTTTATTTTGGCTAGTATTGAGAACCCCTGAATCACCTATCAACCATTGGCCAAATTTTCAATTGGAGATGTTAGCAACCCTAGAATTGATTCGATCAAGAGACCAAAGAATCAGAAGAAGAAGAAGATAGATGAGTTACCTGAAGACCAGAGGACTGGCAATGGAAAGAGGTTCTCTGCATGTGTCTGCCCTGTGCTGAGAGGTAGAGAACAAGAGAGGAAATAGATATGGGATCTGGTTTTTTATCGTTTTTCTTCTTTTTAATTCTCCCTCATACTCGCATCTTATTACTTCAAATAAGCGATGGCTGGTCCTCTGAGTGGATCTGCAAGTAGTTTGCCGATTTCTTCCTTCTTCATTTCTCTCCTTACTTCTGCAAATTACATGTTATGACTGGTGCCTTGATATATCAGAGGTTAAAGTAAGAAAAACCCACTGAGAGTGAGAGCGAGGGCGAGGCTGAGAGGCTCGATGAGGGTGAGGGGGATTGAGGGTGAGGGGGATGGTGAGTGAGAGGGAGGATGAGAGCGATTTGGGAGGGAGAGTGACCTAAATTTTTAGGTAAGGGAGGGAACATGGATTTTTCACAAAGGCTAGGTTTTGAGTGTTCTGAGTGGAAAAAAAATAAATGTAAATTATTTTTGGTTTATTTTTTCCCTTTTTCAGACAATAGATGTCATTGTTAATGTTGTCTGAAATCTCTCAAATTTACCAAAGGACAATGTGTTGGATGAGTACAGGTGAGACGACAGGTTTAAAAAATCTATCGTCTGAGTAATTCAGACGACAGCAAAAACTTATATGTCTTCTGATGACTGTCGTGTGATTAAGTTATTCTAGTAGTGAAATTTCAAAAATTATTGAGAAGATTGGCAAAAGAACTTATGAATACATATCACACATGTCTGGGGAGTTTTTGTACCAAGTGGCTGGAGGCATGTATGGGAACAAGCATGTTGTTGATTTGGGCATGCATACATGCACATGCTGGAGGTGGCAACTAAGTGGAATCCCTTGTGTCCATGCAACATGTGCTATATTTGCAAAGAATTTGGAACCTAGCATGTTTGTGGACAATTATTTGTTATCCTCTACTTATCTTGATGTATATAATCCTATCATCTACCCCATTGTTGAATATGATGATTAAGAGCTAGTGGACTACCCAATTGCTCCTCCATCATACAATAAACAAGCAAGGAGGCCTAAAATAAAGAGAACCAGAAACCTGGCGAGGGAAAAGAACCAGATGCACCTGATGCAACAAGGATGCCTAGGGAACAAAGATGACATGCATGACATGTAAGTAAAAGAGACATAACAAGAGAGGTTGCCCAACCATTAAGAATCAATTTGTTATGCTTTTGGGATATAGAACTCTAGGATTTTTTTCACTAACAGTGTCGATACACTTAGGGAACTTTCAATATGATACATGAACTTACAATGTTATCAATGTGATACCTGGACTTTATATTTCATTTCAACATGATTGTTCCATTAGTCTACAGTTAGTAGTTCGTTAAAAATTTGCATGTGCTGTGCATATGCCTCATCAACGGGCCGGGCCGGGCCGGGCCAAGCCCATTGGTAGCGGGCTTGGGTTGGGCCAGGCCGGGCCTTACTCCATTTTAAATAGTAGCGGGCCGGGCCGGGCTTTATTGTAAATTGAAGGATCCAAGCCCATCCATTTAATGGGGGCCTAGCGGGCTTTTTCCAGCCAGGCCGGGTTAAGCCTTGAGGGCTTTTTTGGGGCGGGCCTTGCGGGCTTTATTTACAAATAAATCTTTAAAGATAATATTTTTTATAAACTTATATTTATATATAATACACACTACTACAAAATATGCATCACACAACACCTATCAGACAAGAGATTAAAAATTGACTGTTGTCTGATAACGTGAATTCCATCCTACAACGCTATTAATGAAGTTCTGTTGTGGGAATACTACTAAATTAAGAACTTTTTCTTCAGAGTTCTATCACACAACACAATTATGCATGTTCCGTTATCTGAATGATACAAAATTTAGCGGCATATGTCCCGCCATCACTGAGCTCAAAATTCCCACCCACCAATTTAATCACACAACACAATTATGCATGTTCTGTTGTGTGAATATTGCAAGATACAACAGTATTGCTATTTCTGTTGTATGATTAGAGCTGGGCGCCAAATTTTGCTCCAAATTTCGACTAGGCGCCAATGTTGTAAAAAGTTGGCACCTTCTACTAGGTATATCAAGTGAATGATATAACAAATGGTACAACAGAATGTAGACATTCTGTTGTGTGAAGGCTCAAATCTATTTGAATTGCTCCCTCCAAACCGAGCTAGCTAGGCAGCCAAATTTCCCTCTCTACTTTGACATTATATACTCTTGTACGACAGTTGTTTCATTATCTGTTGTGTGATGAACTTAATTCTTCTATGACAAATTTATTCTCACCAGCCAAGCAAAGCAAATATCTATGACATTATCTGTTACCAAACCCAGCAAATATTCTCACCAGCCAAACCTACCGAGCAAACTGTCGAGAGAAAGAAAAAAAGAACCCGGCCACTATCAGAACTCTCACTCTCAATCACTCTTTCCCCTCTCGATCACTATCACTCTATCACTCTATCACTCTCAATCACTCTCAATCACTCTTTCCCCTGTCATTCTGTATATGTTTCGAAAACCCTAAAAATCTACTCCGCCTCTCTCCCAGTCCCTAACTCTATCGACTCCGCCTCTCTCCCAGTCCCTCATCTCTCCCAGTCCCTAACTCTATCGACTCCTCTCTATCTCATTCCGCCTCCCAGTCCGGCAGTCCTTCACTCTGTCCCGATCGCAATTCAACCTCAGCCCGACTAGGCGCCAAGACCCCGATCGCGATTCGATCGCTCTCTGTGCTTCCTGCATCGCTGATCGATCTCCAGGTTTGATCTCCACCTTGGGCTTTCATTTCTGCGTATTATTTGATGGTTGAGTTTTGGGAAGGATATATAATCTCTAATTTGATCGATTCTCTAACTTAGGTGTTAGTATTCTTGATAATATGCTTGTATTATCTGATTTTGTTGGCTGCTAGCTTCAGTAGCTTGTGTTTCTTTCATTTGAATTATGGGTTTTGTAATTTGTACAACCGGGTACCGTAAACTATCTTGGTGTTCTGGCATGTTCCAACTTTTGTTTATGAAGGAGTGATAGGTTTAGTTCTTTGATGCAATTTCAGCTATTGTTGTTTTGCTCCACGATTCAAGGTTTGTTTGAATTCTAGTCTTCTACAACATTGAATTGAGCTAACCCACGAAATATGACATTTGAATAAGGAACCCACGAAGATGAATGGCTCTCTTTATTAATTGAGCTAACCCACGAAGATGAATGGCTCTCTTACTCTTTTGGCACATACGCACATCGTTTTTTTTTTTTTTTTTTGGCATTTAATTGCTTAAAGTTGAATTCTCGATGCTTTTCAGTCAGTTTGATGTTTTCAATTGGAGGTGTCAATTGGGTTTTGGTGATTATTCTATCTGCCTTGATGTGGGTTTGGATGTTGGTAGTGGAAACTGGCTTTCTTTTGATCATTTGTGAGTTACTGTAGTTCTATTTCTAATGGAAAATAGTTCATTGTGTGATTTGTGATTTTGGGTTTTGGTTAGTATTGATTAAAGCGTTGGTTCAGACTTGAAATTCACTGTGGTTGCTGAGAATGATTGGTGTTTTAGTTAATCAGTTGAATATTTTGCTGTAATTTGGTTATAATCAGTTGCATATTGGTTTCTGTTTTGGCATTTGACTTCTATTATCTGCCTTAAGGATTCTGTCAAATTAAGTATCACTTCGTTTGCTTTCCTCTAATGCATATATATAGTTTGGAGAACAGCCTCATATAAATTACCAGATTTCTAATATATAATCCCAAAGGCTTGGCTCATTTGCTTAAATTTTGCTTCTGTAGGAACTATGTTCTTTTTCTGATGAAAGAGAGATTTTCAAAATTGTTGCAGGTCTTGCCGACTGTCAATCACTGCTTACTACGTTAACACGCTACAGGTATGATCATCAGTCGAATGAGGGTCATTGCTGAAGTTAGGCATGTGGATCTATTTCACTCGATCAATGTAGTATCAATTTAAGGTGATTATATTATATTGCATATCCTGTGCAACTTTCAGAATTGAATATCTTGATACTGTTTTAAATTATGAATGAATATATGGTGTGAGTTGTTTGTTATAACAGAGTGTATTGTTGTTTGTTTCAGGTTATGGGAGTTGAGATTGATGCCAAGTTGGCATTAGGGTCAATTGACCATATTGTAGCTCTAGCTACTGTTATGGAATGCGATGACTCCTCTCAAACTTGTCATGGTTATCCACTAGGGGATAATAATGTGCGAGTTTCAGTCTATTGTGTTGTAGATGAGAAAGCCTTGGTTCCATTTCCTGTGGCCGATGAAATACTAACTGTTAGGCAAGCCATGGGGAGCTGGGTAGCATGGCCAAAAGAGCTGGTCATAATGTCACATGACAAGGTAATTTCTCATTATAATTGATAACAAATAGGTTTCATTTTTGAACCCTATTTGCTCAATTGTGTAGCTATAAAGATTTGAAAATCTTACATCAGTTGAGTTCAATTTGTTGTAGAAATTTACCAAGGAGAAAGCTGAGAAGAGGAAGAGAAAAAAATTGGTACTGGAAGAAGACGAAAATGCTAAGGTACTAATTAGCTTAAAGTCTTTAGCACCTTCCTTGCCAGCTCCATTGAAGATACTTTGCAATTGGGGTGAAGAGGCATTTAAAGATGGGCGTGCTATCACGTTCGAAATGGAGTCTGAAGTATTTGGGTATCAACGAAAGACATTTATACTAGGAACAGATGTTGAAAGAATTGCTAGCATGAGGGAAGTTACTGGAAACTGCATAGTGGTATACCATAGGTAAATAGAAACTGATGTTTATATTCTTTGTAATATACGCTATTTCCTTACATGTATAGATGTGAATTTCTTGTTGCTGAATTCAAACTTGATATATTGGAATGTTAGGTACCTTCTTGATTTATTGACTCGATATAAAATGCTGGATATGGTTGCTTTTGTTGACCCTTCAATGATCGGTGCAATCCGGTACGGGGATGGTCATGCCCAGTCCCAGCATATCAAGGATAGGCTTTTAACGGCAAAACCAAACCAGATTTTCTTGCTGCCTTATAACGCAGAGTAAGTGATTCATTAAGGTTCTTTGTTATATACGTAAAACTTTGCATTTGTGTGTAAGTATTGATAAACATGGGTGGAGAACAGAAATCTGATTATTTCATTATATGTAGTAATCATTGGATGCTTACTGTTGTGAATCCGGAGGAAAACACTGTCTATTTCATGGATCCGTTGAAGAGGCGGTTACCCACTGGAGAATGGAGATCAATTGTTGATACGTAAGTCATAGCTAGTCTCCATATATATATAGTACCTGCTTATTTCAAATTCATGTTTATAGTCTCCAAAATTTATTTATACTTGAACCAATATATACATCACTGTTTGCATGGTGTTGGGAAAAATCATGTGTGCAAGTGATAATGTGCTTGTTTTTTTCTTTAGTGCCATTGCTATGTATAATGCACACAAAGGCAAGAAAGGCAGGAGTTCAGTTTTGTGGAAGAATTTAGCGGTAAGTATGTTTGAGCTAGGTTGGAATTGAATTACCTTTTAAACTATTGCAGATTTTGATTATGTTCTTTTGTTGTTAAATGTATCTGCCTTGCTTAGGGTATTCCTCCCCAACCTAGCTCTACGCAGTGTGGCTACTTTGTGATGAGATACATGCGAGATATAATTGAAGATAAGGATCTATCGTTTGTTCGTAAGGTACGCGCTAGGAATGAGCTGTATATATATATATATATACTTGTGTTACTAAAGTTGATATTCTCTATTTGTTTGAATGATCTGTATGGTAATGTTGGGTTGTTAACTTAAAACTGTTTCAGTGGGAGAGGAGAAGCAACTACATGTATAGCCAAGAGGACATTGATGTAATCCGGAATGAGTGGGCAAAATTTGTCGTCAAGTCATATATGTAGGAGCCATCAAGTAATTGGTTGAAGGAGATCGAGGGCAGTTTGTTCAGTTATATATATATGCTGATACATATATTCACATGCAGCATATGTGCATGTTTTTGGAACTTACATGTTGTATCAGCTTTTGCTTTCTTTCAATGTAATTAGCTACAATGCCTTATGTGGTTTTATGGAATGGATGGATATATATATATATGAATGCTACCTCTTTTGGTACATTAGATTGTTGAATTAGAGTATTTGAATGCGTAAATCATATATTGTGCATTATTTTTGTGGAAATATTTCAGGTAAAGAATTGAAAATAATCAGACAACAGTCAATAACATTACGTTGTATGAATACGTATATATCGTTAATCACACAACAAATCAATTTTAATCACACAACGGTACCAACCAAATTTTGTTGTCTCATTAAAAATCACACAACAGAACGAATACATATCTGTTGTCCAATTAAAACTCACACAACAGAACGAATACATATCCGTTGTCCAATGTTAAATCACATAACGGTATAGAAATAAGATGTTGTATGACTTGTGAAGAATTCAACACTGAGCCTCACACAGACAACAATTACTTATGATACCTGTTGTGTGAAGGAACAACCAACAACAGTCGCCATATTTTTCTGTTGTGTATAAGTTAACCAACAACAGTGGGTACTTACTACTGTTGTCTGAGTGTTATGTTTCTGTTGTGTGAGAAGTTAACCAACAACAGCGTGTACTTAATTCTGTTGTCTGATCACCATCGAAAATGCGCTGCATCCAATTTCTGGCATTGGCATGCGCAGAACTGGTGCAACGGTTATAAGCAATGCGTTGTGTCTATGATATTCAGATAACGGTGTTTCACCGTTGTGTGAGTGTACTCATCACACAACATCGAGATAGACGACAGACATGGTGCACATCACACAACAGATTTCCACCGTTGTGTGATGCAGTTTTTGTAGTAGTGACACTACAAAGAGAAACCTCTATCAACTTAAATAAAATGGAAAAACCGACTGTTGGATAAGATTATTATAATAAATTATGAGTGTGGTAAAAAATTTAGCCAATTTCACCATATTTTCGAATCCGATCGAATTGGTCAACCGTCGTTACTTGTATATTTTCTTGGTTGACCGATGGCATGACAACCGTGAAACGTGTTTATTTTTTCACATCATGTCTGTAAATATTCCATCGATGGATGTGCGTGGACATAAGATAAAAATTTTAATTTTAATTTTAATTGCAAAGATGTTGGCCTATATCAATTTGCCTCCTAAAGTCGTATGACTTGTATATTGCATTTAAATTGTTGAGGTTCATTCTAAAGCAACCATGAAGTGGAAAATGAATTTAGAGAAATCAATCGCTCGATTGAAAGATTGTAATGTTTTATGGTGATTGTAAAAAATTCAGCTAATTTGATTCTCGTTTCAAATTCGATCAATTAGGTCAAATTTAGTTACTCTTATAAACCTATATCTATATATCATACACTCCAAAAAGCAACCCCTATCAATTCAAAGAAAATGGAAAAATGGACCGTTGGATGAGATTATTACAATAAATTATGAGTGTGGTAAAAAATTTAGCCAATTTCACCATATTTTCGAATCCAATCAAATTGGTCAACCGTTGTCACTTATATGTTTTCTTGGTTGACCGATGGTATGACGACCGCAAAACGTGCTTATTTTTTCACATCACGTCTGTAAATATTTCATCGATGGATGTGAGTGGACATAAGATAAAAATTTCAATTTTAATTACAAAGATGTTGGTCTATATTAATTTGCCTCCTAAAGTTGTATGACTTGTATATTGCATTTAAATTGTTGAGGTTCATTTTAAAGCAACCATGAAGTGGAAAATGAATTTAGAGAAATCAACCGCTCGATTGAGAGATTATAATGTTTTATGGTGATTGTAAAAAATTCAGCTAATGTGATTCTCGTTTCGAATTCGATCAACTAGGTCAAATTTAGTTACTCTTATAAATGTATATCTATATATCATACACTCCAAAGAGCAACCCCTATCAATTCAAAGAAAATGGAAAAATGGACCGTTGGATGACATTATTACAATAAATTATGAGTGTGGTAAAAAAATTTAGCCAAGTTCACTATATTTTCGAATCCGATTAAATTGGTCAACCGTCGTCATTTGTATGTTTTCTTGATTGACCGATGGCATGACGACCGAGAAACGTGTTTATTTTTTCACATCAAGTTTGTAAATATTCCATCAATGGATGTGTGTGGACATGAGATAAAAAAAAATTAATCTTAATTACAAACACATTGGCCTATACCAATTTTCTTTCTAAAATTGTATGACTTATACATTACATTTAAATTGTTGAGGTTCATTCTAAAGCAACCATGAAGTGGAAAATGAATTCGGAGAAACCAACCGCTCGATGGAGAGATTGTAATGTTTTATGGTGATTGTAAAAAATTCAGCTAATGTGATTGTAGAAAATTCAGCCAATTTGGTTCTCGTTTCGAATTCGATCCACTAGGTCAAACTTAGTTACTCTTATAAACTTATATTTATATATCATACACTCCAAAAAACAACCCCTATCAATTCAAAGAAAATGGAAAAACCTACCGTTTGATGAGTTTATTACAATAAATTATGAGTGTGGTAAAAATTTAGCCAATTTCACCATATTTTAGAATCCGATCGAATTGGTCAACCGATATGTAGAATATATATATATATATATATATATGCACTAATGCACATATTCTATATAGAAGTATAAGAACTTCCACACACACACACACACATATATAGATACATATATCTATATATATATATATATCTATCTATATCTATATCTATATATATATATGTAGATATATATACAGATACATATATTTCTATATATATATATATATATATATATATAAACACACACACACAAATATAAATCTATATATGTGTGTGTGTGTGTATATATATATTTATAAACACACACACAAATATCTACATATATATATATATATATATAATATTTTACGGGCTTTTATGGGCCGGGCCTATTGGGCTTTTACGGGTCGGGGCTTGGCAGGCCTGGCCGGGTTTTTGCAGGCTTTTGGCGGGCAGGCCCACTACCCACCGAGGCTGGTTTTTGCGGGCTTTTTAAAGGGCCGGGTCTGGCTTTTAGCCCTCAGGGTCGGCGGGCCTCCATTGGCCCACTTGATCCGCGGGCTTTTTGATGAGACCTAGCTGTGCATGTGACTGAATTTTAGAGGGTAAAATTGTCCTTTTATACTATTTTTATTAAAATAAAAAAGTACAAAAAATTTAAAGCAATCTTCTTCGGGAGTTCTTAAACCCGAATCAAACGAAAAGGAACGAGAAATTTCTAAAGAAGTTCATAAATTCTTCAACCCACACCGAAACAGAAAGAACCAAAAAATCGATATCAATCCTTCTCATTCCAGACCAAGCAATTCATGAAGACCTCCATGTTGTTTGCCCTTGCACCCTGTTCTTCACAGCACCCAATTACCATCAAATCGATATCAATGTCAAGTGATCTGAGGCAGAGCTCAGAGAGTCTCTCGAAGAGTAGTTTCTAAGGGAATGGGGTTAGAGTAGGACTGGGGTGGAGCTTCTTACTTGTGTAATGGCCTATGGCAAATTTGTTGGAGAAGTAAATGGGTCTTTAAGATCACTGAAATTGTTGCTCCGATTGATGCCCCTAATTGCATTCAACCTTAAGCTATTGCCTCAAACCCGTTAGATCTGGTTCTTAAAAGAATAATGAGATTGTTTTTCAGTGAGTTGGACTTACATAATTAACCTCTTGGGTGAGCGCATGCGACTGCAGGACAGCCAGTTGCTCTTCTACCTTCCTCATTGTTTTTTTTTTGGAAATCTTCTACCTTCCTCGTAGTTCTTCTTCCTCCCACTCTTGTTATTTCTCTTTGTTAATTGTCCAATTGTTCCTCTATCTGGAATTGATAACGGACTACTCACACCTCCAATTTTCATTCAATTTTGGTGAAAGGGAATTAAGTATTTCTGTATTTGGGTATTATTGAACTTGATTAGGATGCTGGAATTTTGCAGAATTTGAGAATTTTGTGTAATTGAGAAGAGCTCCAAGTTATTCTCAGCCCAGTTTCATATGCGTCAAAAATCTTCTGCCCAAAGTTGATTTTTTTTTTCTTCTTTTTTTGGGTATTTCTTTGGTGGTGCCTACCTTCACGACGAATCTTGTTAATTGAGTCAGCCTTATAGTTTATGTGCTGTTCTTCAAGTTTAGGCTTTCTGGGTTTTGTACTTTATCCCACCTTACAGAGTCCCATCACCAAACATGGATCAAATTGGTGTTGTGCAAGCAAAGAGGAGGATGGATAAAGTACTACCAGTAAAGTTACTCAAAGATATCCTGATAACAACCAAACAATCCCATAACGTTAATAGGAATTGAAGAAGCAACTAAAAAGGATGGATCTTCGCTTTGGGTGGTAGAGGAAGAAGAAGCTGAAAAAGAAGGAAAAAACAAAAAAAGAAAGAAAGAAAAGAAAAAAAATTTTGAGGGTAAATTAGGAGGGTGTATTGTATATGGAATTAGTGGAACTTTTAAAGAAATCTATGGAATTTAAAAGTCTGGGTGTATTCAATATAGACTTTTAATAGTCCATAAAAGTCTTGAGGTATTCAATTAGGATTTTTAAAGACTTCATGAACTCCACAAAAATCTAGGGGTATTCAATTAGGACTTTTAAAAATGAATGAAAGTACAGAGGTATTCAAAATATCATTCATACTTATGGAATTAAAAAATCATGGATAATCATGGACTTCGTAGTGTTAACTATACATACCAAACTCCAATAATTTTCCAGCCTCCAGACCAAAGATTTCAAAAAGTCTATCAAAGTTTCCTCTTAAAAAAAAAAAAAGTTTATCAAAGTTCTTCTCTCTACGCACGAAGAAGTTTGTCCTTCATCATCCCTCTCTTAATTTTTTGTCTTTTCTCTAATCTTTTATGATATCAACCTTTTTTGATACCCAACATGTTCATTGTAGTTGTTGAATGTGATTTTTTGTTTTTTGTTTTAAATTGTGATACTTCGAACCCTAATAGCAATAAAAATGATTTATGAAACCCTAAAACTCAAATATTGTGGTCTAACCCTAAGACCTTGAACCATACTAAATTTTATTTTATTAATTAATTATTCTCATTAATTTAAATTTATATTATGGTTCAAAAAAAGGTTGAACAATTGAATTTAAATTGATTGATTATAGATCAAGACATTGATCAATATTGCTACAACAAAATTGATGAGAATAATTAATCATAAACATCAGGTGATCTATATTGTATATTTATGTTGTTGGGAGATTAGGAATGAGAATAAACTCGCTAGACAGACTAACAATCATTTATTTGAGTCAATTTCTATTAGAAGATACTGAAGCATTGAAGAGACAACAAGTTATTATTTTGTTTTGTGTTTGGGCTGCATTTGTTTTATTTATTTATTTATTTATTTTTGTTTTTTTTTTTTTTATATTCTGTACATCCTAGGAAATCTGTAGAAGTCATTCATAATAAAGTATATAAATTTTCATGAATCAATAAAAATCTGTTGCTAAAATCAATGGTTTTAAGAAATCCATAACAGTCTATCAAGTTTTTAAAGAGTCTATGGACTTTTCAAAAAGTCTGTCATTTAAAAAAAGTCTGCACAAATCCAAATATAATACACCCCCCTTAGTCTTTTTGCCCTCACTTAGTGTCTCATGTGTATTACATGTGATCAAGTTAACGGCTCCGTGACGGAAATTGACTGGAGGTATGACGTTTATAAGAAAAAAATAAGTCTAGATATCACATTGATAACATTGTAAGTTCATGTATCATATTGAAAGTACCCTAAGTGTTTAGAGCTTGTTGGTGAAAAAAACCCGGAACTATAATATAGTATTTTAGCAAAAGGTGTATGTATGTGATTGAAATGTTTGGATTAAGCACATGGATTGCATTTGAACAGGCTTTTAGACGTTAATGTCATATCATTAAACATTGATCTTTGATTTATCGTAATTTGATTATTTGTGTAAGACATGTTCAATTGTATGGGAAGTAGGTACATGATTATTCTCAGGAAAAAAAAAAAGGAAAAAAGAAGAAGGTAGATGATTATTTGGTGGGAATATTTGGAGAGGAAATAGTACCACTTTGCTTTTTTGGAGTTAGACTAGGAGAAAGGGTGGACATGCTTCAGATCAATGATTTAGGGGTATTATGGTATTTTTCATCTCAGTTTTGAGTCACATGCGCTGCACATGGACTAGAGTAACAGTGAAGTAACGGATATTTGACTGAGGTATCCATTTGATCACATTGTGAAAGTTCAGATACCATTTTAATTACTTTGAAAAATTGGGTATCATTTTATCCAGTTCATAAAAGTTTTGACCCCTCTCATAAAAAAAGCTCTTAATTAAACAAAGGGTGCTTTATTGACTCTAATAGACATCTCAATTTAATATTGAGGGCTCCTCATTTTTCTGAATCTTTTAAAATGGACTAAATTCAGTTTGTCCCCTCCAATGGGGCAAACATCAGTTTGGTCTCTGATTTTTTTTTTTTAATCATGATGGTCATTGCATTCCTTTTGCCATTAGGTGTGTCCAAAATTCAAATTTGGCTCAAAACGTGATGTCAGATGCTGACTTGGCACGGACATGAGGGCCTACTTTACAAATTTTGACACTCAATTTGGACGAAATGTCTAAACTACCCCGTGTTACCCATTTTCTTCTCTTTCGACGACTTCACCTCTCTCTCTCTCTCTATCTCTCTCTCTCTGGTTTCAGATGGAAGATGATGATGTTTTCAACTACCTACCACCTCCTCCAGCTGCCCCTATGCTACCATCATCATCGACTCTCCTTCCCACACAGACCACAAAAATCAGGGTGCTCCAACCCGATCTACACACTCTATAACCCACCTCTCTGCAGAGGATCTGGGATTAGTAATTGCAGAAATTGCAGATATGGGTTTTGCTCTGATTCTAGATCAGCCAAAATATACTTAAAATCTACCAACTAATTTGGCGTCGCAAGAGTAAGGATGTAAAGAACTTCTACTTGCTCAACGCAAAATTGTGTGATGCTTCGTTTGAACCGGTGATGTTAAACAGCAACAAGCGTGGCCCGTGACCCACCATTGTACCGATACTATCCCAACTTAACCACCAGATAGGTGTTGGGTTTTAATCACAAAAGGCCTCGGTACAATTGGGTGAGATCCACCCGACCACTTATAAGTTATATTTTATTTGTCACTTTTTCAATGTGGGATCTTTCCTCTCCAACACGCCCCCTCACGTGCAACCTAACTCTAGGTATGCACGTGGAATTAATTGACAAACCCGATTCCACATTGGAAATCGGGTCACAAGTCCCACATTAGAGACTTGACCAATCAAGTAACAATCCAAGTCCCACATCGGACACTTGACAATAATCCAATTGGAAACTTCCGATGGCCAATTTAATGAACCCAAACTAGGTCCATGATTGGAGAGGAGATTGGTGAATCAATTAATGAATGAACTCATATCCGGGTCCATGATGACGACATATTGAAGAGCGACCCGCTCTGATACCATGTTAAACAGCGACAAGAGTGGCCCGTGGCCCACCATTGTACCGATACTGTCCCAACTTAACCACCCGATAGGTGTTGGGTTTTAATCATAAAAGGCCTCAGTACAATTGGGTGAGATCCACCTACTTATAAGTTATATTTTATTTGTCACTTTTTCAATGTGAGATCTTTCCTCTCCAACAGGTGAATCCTTGAAACCCCAGAATCATCGAACCCAACACTCCTTTCTTTCTCATCCCCAAATTCATAGCTTCAGTCTTCTTCTATTGTAAGTATCTTCTTACTACTCTTCTGTTTTCTTGTTTTGGATGATTATTGGAATTTAGGGATTATTAAGGTTCAAATTATCAATTGAGTCAGTGTATTAGGGTTTAGGGTTATTGCTAGCTAGTCTAGAACTCTTTCTTCTCAGCTTCTATAGCTGCTCTCTATTTCTAGTTAAGCAGATTATTTCACAAGATTGGAAGAATTGCAAATATCATTCAAGTTCAAAAAAAAAAAAAAAAATTATGTATCAGCCTTTATCAGTGCTTAATTGTTTAGGTGTTATTGTTCATTCTTGGATATACTATACTTGGAGGATGGTAAAATAGATCGGAAAATAGTATGGAATAGGGAAGGTGTTGTTTATATTTCTCTCTCTTTGATGGTTGCGTGAAATGAATTATGATTGGCATGAAAGCAATAATAGAAACTGTTAGGATTTGGCTTAATAGGATACTGAATTGACTCTATGTAACTTCTAATTGGGCTTAGAGTTCTGCGTCTCTAATGTCTATCGGTCTTTGGTGAATGAAATCGTGAATACGTACTGTGTGGAATTTCTGCCTCTTCACAGTGGTGTTGTGAGTGACGGTAGGTGAGGGACTGTGTATATCCATTTAAGGAAAGTGCAGGAACAAGGCCACGTTTACCAGTTGTGTTACCAACGTGACCCCATGTACTCCAAGTCTTCAATCCAAAGCCCCTCAAATATCTAGAAACTTCCAAATAGCACCAACTGTGAAGCACATATCACAGGTGAGATTGTGAGTCTTTCAGAGGATAACGTCACAGTACTTTGAAGACAAACTCTTCAACTTAAACAAAAAAAATGAGAATGGTTGTTCACCTCAATTTAGAAAATGCAATACAACTAATACCTACATTTTTGTCTTTCTTGTGTGTGTGACTTATCCGTGTAGTAATACTTTCTCTTTCCTGATCAGAGCCAAGCTTGCTGTTTTCTATGATAAGTCGTTGTCAGCATATCCTGAGGAGGAGCGGTTGGAGTTGGAGACTAAACTAAATGACTTGTTGTATCATGAACATAATTATTGGCAACAAAGGTCAAGGGTTATGTGGTTGACTGATGGAGATTTAAATACGAGATTCTTTCATCATAGAGCTAGCAACAGAAAGAAAAGAAATGCTATTTGTGGGTTGTTCAACAATGACGGAGTGTGGTGTACTGAAGACTCTGATTTGGAGAATATTGTGCTTGACTATTTCGGTACCTTATTCTCTACTAGCTCTCCTAAGAATATGGACTTGTTTACTAACCTATTCCCACAAGTGGTTACAAGCGAGATGAACTCCGAGTTAGTTAGGGAGTTTGGGGAAGAGGAAATTCTACAGGCATTGAATCAAATGCATCCTCTGAGGGCACCAGGGCCAGACGGGTTTTCACCAATTTTTTACCAACGTTATTGGTCTGTGGTTGGTAGAGATGTCATAGCTGCTGTACGTTGTTTCATGAATTCGGAGGATTTGCTTCGAGAAGTTAACGGCACCTATGTTACTCTAATACCTAAAGTGAAGGAGGTAGAAAACATGCAACAACTCCGTCCAATAAGCCTATGCAACGTGATCTATAAATTGGGTTCCAAAGTGCTCGCAAACAGACTTAAACCTCTCCTACAAGATATTATTGCTCCGACCCAAAGCGCATTTGTCCCGGGACGACAGATATCGGACAATTCGTTGCTGGCTTTTGAGTTATCTCATTTTTTGAAGAGACGGACTGGGGGATCACACGGTTATGGTGCATTGAAACTCGACATGAGCAAGGCATATGACAGAGTCGAGTGGGAATTTATTGAGGCTGTAATGCAAAGTATGGGGTTCGACCAAATTTGGATTAAAAGGATTATGGGGTGTGTAACAACAGTGTCATACTCCTTCTTATTAAATGGGGAACCTAGAGGCCACCTAATTCCTACTCGGGGATTGAGACAAGGGGACTCCATATCCCCGTATCTATTCTTGCTTTGCGCGGAAGGTTTGTCAAGAATGCTGTCGTATGAAGAAGAGCAGCAACGTCTACATGGAATAGCCATTGCCATGGGGGCTCCCTCAATAAATCACTTATTCTTCGTGGATGATTCCTTTGTCTTTATGAAGGCAGAGAGGGAGGAATGTGAAAGAGTGAAAGAGATTTTGAAATGGTATGAAGATGCATCGGGTCAGCAGGTTAATTTTCAAAAGAGTAAAATTTCTTTTTCAAAGAATGTTGATATTGGTTGTCAGGAGGAGCTAGCGGATGTGTTTGGGGTAGAAAGGGTTGATAAACATGACAAATATCTTGGCCTCCCTACTGAAGTAAGTTATTCAAAAACAGAGGCTTTTCAATTCATTTTGGAAAAAACTAGGAACAAAATGAAGAACTGGAAAGACAGGACTCTGAGTGTGGCAGGGAAGGAAGTAATGATCAAGTCTGTGGTTCAATCGGTGCCCACATATGTTATGAGTTGTTTTGAGTTGCCGAAGCATCTTTGTCAGGAGATGCATCGTTGCATGGCAGAGTTTTGGTGGGGTGACTCAGAGAAAGGACGGAAAATTCATTGGCTTGCTTGGGATAAGATGTGCGTTCCGAAAGAGGAGGGAGGATTAGGTTTTAGAAACATGGAGTATTTCAATCAAGCTCTTCTAGCGAAACAAAGTTGGAGGATACTTCGTCACCCTGACTCGTTGCTTGGTAAGACTTTGAAGGCTAAATATTTCCCCAATACTGATTTTATGCATGCTTCTGTGACTCAGGGTGACTCATATACCTGGAGGAGTTTAATGAAGGGGAAAGTGCTGTTGGAAAAAGGGTTGCGCTATCAAGTTGGTTCGGGTACACGGATTTCTGTTTGGTTTGATCCTTGGATCCCCAGACCCTATTCTTTTCGGCCTTACTCGAACGTGATGGAAGGACTGGAGGAATTGACGGTGGCAGATTTGATTGATCCGGACTCAAAGGACTGGATGGTAGATTGGCTGGAAGAATTATTCTTCGCTAATGAGGTTGATCTGATTCGTAAAATCCCTCTCAGCTTGCGAAATCCAGAAGACCGGTTGATTTGGCACTTTGACAAACGTGGTTTGTACTCAGTGAAGAGTGGGTATCATGTAGCGAGATGTGTTGCCTCATTATCCTCTCATGTCTCTACGTCTAGTTCACAGGGGGATAAAGACTTGTGGAGGAGAGTTTGGCACGCTAGAGTTCAACCAAAGGTGCGAAATTTTGTGTGGAGACTTGTCAAGAATATTGTGCCTACCAAGGTTAATTTGTGTAGGAGGGTGAACTTGGATGAGCGTATATGTCCTTTCTGCAGGTGTGAAAGTGAGACTACGTTGCATGTGTTTATGGAATGCAATGTGATTGCATGCATGTGGCTTTTCAGCTCCCTTGGGCTGCGAGCTAAGAACCATACCACTAATTCCATGAAAGAATGGGTATTGGATATGCTGGATGTGCTAAATAAAAGCCAGGTTGACATTTTCTTCATGCTACTATGGGCTATATGGTCTGAAAGAAACAAATTGATCTGGAATGGAGGTACTTTCAATCCCATGCACACCGTTACGTGGTCTATGCATTTACTATCAGAGTATCAGCGTTGTCATCCTGAGAAAAGCTCACATAAGAGCCCTAGAGGAGCTGCAGCTAAATGGATGTTTCCTCCACGTGGGAGACTTAAAATAAACGTTGATGGTGCCTACAAGAGTAATGAAGGGTATGGAGGCATAGGAGTAGTAGTCCGGGACGAAATGGGTATTTTTCGGGGTGCTTGGTCCAGAAAGATACCTTATATGTGCTCGGCATTCCATGGCGAAGCGGAGGCCTGTAGGGCGGGCTTGCTTATGGCATTACATCACGGTTGGAAGCAGGTAGAGCTGGAAATCGACTGCGCTATCCTAGCTACTGCCCTTAACCAACAAATGGAGGATAACTCTGAGGTTAGTCGGATTCTAGATGATTGTAAGAATTATTTACATGGTTTTGAATGGATTAGAGTTCGACATATTTATCGTGAAGCAAATAGTGTGGCGAATAGGTTGGCACACTTTGCTAGTCTAGATCATGTTGTGGATCTTTGTTTAGATGAGGCTCCTGTTTTTATACAGGACGTTCTCTATGAGGATAATTGTAACGCAACTATGCTGGCCCGGGGTTCAGGTATTACGTCCCCCCCG
Organism: Rosa lucieae; assembly: GCA_024704745.1. NCBI lineage: Eukaryota > Viridiplantae > Streptophyta > Magnoliopsida > Rosales > Rosaceae > Rosa > Rosa lucieae. Next base: position 16,386 of record JANPXK010000352.1, on the reverse strand, counting down.
ATGCAGCAAAATTTATTTAATAATATAAATAACGGGCGTGGGGCTGAGCCTCCCAGTTAGGCTGGGTTCCAAACCCCAATTCAAAAAAAAAAAAATACTTTCTCTTTCCATATTTACTTTGCATATATGATGAACTAACTAAAATAATGTTGAAAAAGATGGGACCTTGGCAAGAATGTTGCAGCCCAGAAATCTGGGACTTCGACGAATGGGAGATAACATCGGGGGTAGTAGATGGCAGCGAAAGGAACATAAAGGGTCAAGCCTTGAAGAAACACAGCGAGTTCGCCATTCACAAGGAGCTATAGCGAGAGCTAACGCTCAGCGAACGGCACGTCGTTCAACGTCTTCTTCTTCTGGTCTATGATGAAGCTCAGATGATCTGATCCAAGGGAGGTGGAATTAGAGAAGCAAGTGAGATTAGAGAGGAATTGGATCTGATGGGAAGCGGCGTATAAGTTCTTTTACTTCGGAAAAATGGCGAGAGAGAAATAGAGGGAGGAAGAGAATTTTAATTTTAATTTTTGAGATTATATTATTTGGGTTTATTATTTGTTAGTTTTAAATTTTGAGATTATTAGGGTTAAATGTCCATTATGCCTCTAGGGATTGAAATGTTGAAAAGTGGGCCCTCATGTTAGTGCCAAATCAGCATCTGACGTCACGTTTCGAGTCAAATTTGAATTTTGGACGTGTATGATAGAAAATGGAAGTGCAAAGAGCCAAGCACCATGAGGATTAAAAAAAAAACAGATGTATGCCGTAAAACTGGAAGGGCAAACTTAATTTAGTCATTTTAAAATTCTAATTTTGCCCCCTAAAGACAAAAAAAAACATATTTCAACCATCACGATTAATTGCTGCCTCTAGATCACCTCGATGTGGAACGGATTCAAGTTTGAGAGCCCTTTCTTGCTTACAGGATAATATAATTTTATGCCTTTGATCTCTCAACCACGTGATTAGGTAAGAACAACCAAAAAAGAATGAACGAAAGTCAAGAATTATACAGCCCGAGAAACTAAGGGCTCCCTTTTCCCAAAAATGTAGGTTCATTCCTTTATATACCCACGATCAAAATTGTTGATATCATCCCTATAACAGTCTTGAAAAAAGTCCGACGAAATAATTAGACTTCTGTAGACCGTATTAAACTCTTATTTTAACGTGTCATATGTTCACTAATTCGATTTAACGTGGCCTGCATATTTTATGAAGAAAATTTCCTCAAAAAGTGAATAAAATATAAAAAATCAACTTTAGAGCCCTATAAATGGTTTTATGAAAATAAAAAAGGGAAGAATCTTATTATTTACCGTTCTAATGACATTAGGTACCGTCCGTAACAATGACGGTGGTTGCAAACACCTCAATCTCCTTCAAACTAAGGAAAAGCGCAAACCTCACACAAACTGGAATTCTTTGGCTTTGAAGCTCTACAGACTCTTTAATCCAAAATCTTTCTAAAAGTGACTACTTCTTCCCTTCTCTAGTCACTTATATAGTTATATAAAACGCGAAAAACATTAATCCATCTCGATCGTTCAAAATAGAAAGGACACTACCTTTACGATTATGACATGTGTCCGGACACAACCCCTAATTATTAGTGCTAGCAAGCAGTCGCCTCGGTTACGTACTGGGCCCTTGGTCTTGCCAGGACCGTATGAACTCTTAGTGGGACGCAGCCTTCTACCCTTCTTAACTAGGGACTTTGTGACTACGGGACTAGGTGTCTCGGCAGGCCTCTTGTCGTGTACTCCTAGTGTTTCAACTTAGACAAACTCCCCGCCCAAGAGAGCTCTTGACTGGGGACTTGGGGGTCTTCTTTATACCATATACATGTCGAGCGGAAATGCCGGAAGAACACGGCTAAACAGCCACCAGAAACCACCTCTAGCCTATCAGAGGCACATCGGAGCCCCTATAGCGGAGCAGGACAAGTCGCCGAGATCCATGTCGACTAGAACCACCTTAGGTGGGCGGCAAGACATGGATGTAAGAACAGCTCTCAGGCAGGCTGCAAGACCTTTGCATATGTGGAAAGGGCACATCCTCCCACATTGAAGCCTCATGGGCGCGATTCCCAACACTTCATAGACATACAAGGAGATACTTCCAAATTAAGTTAGTCAAAACTGTTTCTTCTCTGTACCGTTATTATGTCTTTATCTCATATCGATACTGACTTAGGCATTAGAGGATTATAGGCTGGCAATCCCTGTCTACCGCTGACTTATTTCTCTATCTTGACAGTTATAGGGACCAAAGGTGTTCAACTCAATGATTCTCTAGGTGACGACATCCCCGGGACTGACAAAACAAGATGCAAGAACAAAATTTGGCACTAAAGTATACAAACTAAATGGCCGGAATAACTGAATCGACGAAAATTGCCTTCAATATGCCAGTTGGAAGCCTCTATAACAGAGCTATCATCTCTAGGTGCCAATCTTCGGTCTGGTTTAGAACCTCAAGTCTCATTTTAAAGTTTTTCAAACTTGAGGTACGAAAGTTTAGAACGGCTGAAACGTCAAGTAGGTTATATATGATTTTTTCTTTTTAATATAACTAGTACGTGTTTGAACCTAAATTTAGCAAGACCTATGTGACGTTAAGCCGAGTCCCACATGAAGCAGGCCTGGGTCATAGTGAGCCGTGATATAATAAATATTTAGCCGAGGCCCGGCTCACTTCAACTGAGGTCCAACTCACTTCACCTCACTTCACATCAGCCGAGGTCCGGCTCACTTCACCTCACTTCAGCTGAGGTTCGGCTCACTTCACCTCAACCGAGGTCCAACTCACTTCACCTCAGCCGAGGCCCGGTTTCACTTCAGCCGAGGTCCGACTCACTTCACCTCACTTCAGTTGAGGTTCGGCTCACTTCACCTCAGCTGAGGTCTGGTTTACTTGCGGCTGAGATGGTTCTAGCAAATGCCCATTTCAGTTAGTTAGGGACGCTGATGGCGGGTTTGGCAAGACATTATGAGCTACTAAATGCCAAATTTTACGTTCAGAGACATTATAGTACTGAGTGTGACCGTTACAAAATAATCATTGAAGAGTCATGATGGTTGATTGTTAGTTATGCATATCAAAGGAATTTTATTCTTAGAATTCAATTTGTAATCAATCCAGTCTCAACAGTTAAAGCTGAGATTGTACGTATTAGTTTTGTTATCTTTATTCTGTACTATAGAAGGGGCCGTAGACATCTTTGTTAGAGGTCCACGACCAAAAACACGACATCTCAATACAAATTAAATATTCTCAAATTTTCTATTGCATCTCTACACTCTATGAATTTACAATATCTCTCGTGAATTATTTTACTTACTGGTATTTTTCTTATCTTTCCTGCACTTTACATACTTGCATATTTATTTTGTCATTCTTTAATTCCTTGCTCATTATTTTATTTTTCCTGCGATTGATTTCTTTGCAACTAGTCTCCTGCATTTACTTTTTCACAAATCATATTAAGAAAATCATATAAACAAGTTTTTAGGATTCATGCGTTTCTTCTTCCGGACTCGTATTGAATCAAGGCATCAGGGTAACACCTTACGTTTTGATTTTGTTTTTACTGTGATTTGTAAGTATTTGCATCCTATAGATTTACCAATTATCACTCACACTTTCACATTCACTCACCGAGTTGCACAGCATGAACACTCCGGTTAGCAAAGCCGAATCATGTAAACTCCTTGCATTCAAGGTAGAGAGAACTTCGCGGTCGAGATCGATCCTTCCTCGGCCCACAATCGATTGATTAGAAGTCAGATCAGCGCAAACTCTATAACCTAGACCAAAACCTTGCTCGGCCTCTCGGCCGCGAGTTGGCACACCCGCGCACACGTCACCAAGCCAGATGAACACATGTAAGCTAAGAAGACCTCGGCCGAGTGACACATGGACGAGACGATTTTTGAGGGAACAGTATGTTGGAGACACCCTGAATGAAGCTCATTATGTTAATGCCTTCAAAAGAGCGAGAGGTCATTCTTCCACTCAATAGTTTAAAAACAGCAAACAATTCTTTTGTACTGCTTGGCAGATCCATTTTGTGAAAAGAAAATGAAAGAAGAGCAACCATAAGCACAATTTGAAAGCCTTCGTGTATATTATATTGGAACTCTTTACACTTGCAGTGTGTTGACACCCAAATTTCCACGAGTTCAAATTCTATGAGTCATAAGCAAAGAGGGGAAGTCATCAACCTCGTAACCTAATTGGGCCTTCAAGCAAGCCCATTTCACGTCAAAATGAAGCTCTCTATTTAGCAAGCGATACGAGAAGCCCAAATTCTCAAACGATTGACATGCATTTTCAAATGAGCCAACACGCTTATTTACCATGCGATACGCGTAGACCCAAGCTACATTTGGGGCTTATACGGCGGGATGTGGTGTGGAAGGTAACGGATCCTGTGAGACCCATTGTTACGATAAGGCCCATCGATAATTTTGGACTTGGGAACCAAAATTCATGCTTGATGGACCAATATCTTAACATGGGCTAGTAGAGAGATGAAAGCAAGCCCAAACAAGACTTAGAGCCCACTAGAGTCATCCCCTACCCAAGGTCCACTACACTAGAAACCGTAGCCCAAAAAGACGTTGGAGTCGTCTTCCCCAAATCAGGAACGTTGTTCCAGCAAGTTGTTGCTGGGATTACTAATCCATCCTTTTCTGGTAAGAACCCCAAGTCTATACAAAAGCTTCCTAACTCTCATCCTCCGAAATCCTGCCTCAATTTCCAATAATCCTTAGGTATTTGTGATCACAATTTACAATAGCACAAATCAAGGGATTGTGATCTCTCAAAAATCACAGCAGCACAAAATCTGGGATCCCATCACCGTCCTATATCTGTGCCACTGGTCTTTACCCACATAGCCAAAGTAAGCTCTCACTCTTCTGGTTTCATGGGGAAGACAAATGCTGAGAGTTTTAGAATGATCCCACCAAAACTGAGAATGCCCCTTCAAAGCCTCTGGTTCTTGGCACAAATCCTCCCCGTCCATCACCGCTATAAAAGGCGAGTTCATTGCAGTAGGAAACCAAGCAACAACAACCCAGAAACATCAAGCAAGAGATCAAGCTCTATCTCTAAATCCCTAGCCATCAATTCATCCCAATCAACCTTAACCCAAAACCCAGAAATCATGCCATTGTTGGAACTCTCTCTCTCTCTCTCTGCTAAACTCCCAGGCATCTAGCTCCCACACCATATCTACCTATAAGTTCTGTTCTCGTGAAATCAACTCTGATCGCTGCCGTTATTATCTAAATCGCTGACGTTATTATCTAAATCGCTGCCGTTATCATCTAACCCCAATCGCTATTGTTATCTTCTAGCTCAATAACTGTTGTTGCCATCCAGCTAGTCACAACAAAATTGTTCCTAGGTCACACCTTCGATCGATTTTGGGCCTGGTTTTCGCTCTATCAAGAGGGCTATTGCTGCTAGAAATCCAAAGCACAAACTTGCCCTCACATTTTTGGCGACTTCACTGGGGACTAGGCTGTGAGTCTAGCTGGTGTCTTCTCCCTCACAGCAACATATCTCAAGCTACAATATTCTAACAGCAGTAGATCTCAATCTATCCCTCAGGCTTTGTTCATGGGATCAAGAACCATTGCCGGAAATGATTTTGCAAACACACACCTCCCAGTCATTGCAAACATCAATGCACTACACATTCTAACCCAATTCTTTACCAGATCACCCTTGTCAAGCTTGCCTACAACATGGAAAAGTCTCAGTCTTTGTTTGCTATCACCCACAATACTTTTTTTTTACATTCTAGAGATCATTTACCTCTTACAGCTTTTCATCACATTTGCTTTTTAAAGGCTTAAGTCAGCTCAGCATACTTATTCTTAAGTCATCCTCCTCTGTGAAAGTAATTGGAAGCCTAGAATAAAAGAACATATATTCAAGCATCATGCAAACTTGGGGGGCTTTGCTTAATGAATTTCAAAAACATGCTATGCACGACTTCCTCAAATTCACAGCAGTGCTCCATGCTGCAAGCAAAATAAATAAAAAATTTCATGCTCTGTTCCATGAAAAGATGATAGTTTGCTTCTATCCATCCATGATTTTGATGTCACAACATTGCCAATACACAATCAAGCATAAAGCAAAGTAGTCAAGCTTAGTTGGAAAATATTTTTTGTTTTCTTCACTTTTGAAAAATCCATATTCAGTTTCTTACTCTCTTACCTCTTGTGAACCTTTGGTATACATCAGAAAAATATATTAGTACAAGAGTGGTTTATTTTCTCCAAAGAAGCCAAGATTTGGGTGTTAAAAAAAAAATTACATCTTTTCATGTTCCTCTCATGGAACTAGGCTGTGACTCATGCAAACTCCATCTTCCAATTGCAACCTCCCTATCAAATTCACAAGGTTCAGAAGCTGTGACTTTGATTAAGAAGCAAAACTTCTATTTAAACTATACACAAAAGACAAGCGGAGTCCTCTTGGTGTCAATGGGAGAGAATATCCAATCATGCTAAGATGCCATGCTAAACCCCCATTCATGTCGATATGCCTGGGCCGGATAGTTGCTGCTGTAACTTGTATCAACTAACGAAATTGACATTTCATCTTCAATGGAATACCGATCCAATCTGAGGCAAGACCATGAGCCAGTTACAAAGGAGATCCTAAGAAACTGGAAAAGTCATTCATGATGCGGTTAATATATATATATATATATATTTGACAAACAATTATTCAAGTATGCCCCAAGCCTTCAGATGCTATAGTTACTCAAGCAAACAGGCACACTCCTAAGATCAATCTTCAAGCCATCATTGTAACAACACAAGCAGGTTGCATACATTTTTTGTAATCAAGCACTCAACACCATTAGCTTCATTAGGTAAAGAGCTTCTCTGTACAAAAACAGAAGTGCGCAAAACCAAATTCTAAAATTTCCATCATTAGGAACTATCTACCTTCTTTTGTTATGTAGTCAGCATTAACATAAAAGCTCCTCAATAATCATGCTGACGTAGCCATCCCCATTTTTTTATCTATCCATGCTTATCTTTTCTTCCTATGAGCATCAAAGATCCACATGCTAGACATCCTGATAACTACTACCGAGATTTTGCCAGCTTAGTATTAGAATCTTTTATTATTATGCATATGTTAATAGAAGGCTACACATTGCGAACATACCAAAACAAGCACAGCAACAAACCAACATGTAAGGAAAATATATCGTCCTAAACTAGGTCCTCATTCCATACAAATTCACTTTTTAAAGCCATACCCTTAACTAGGCATTACTTCACCAATGAGTTAGAACTAAGTTTCATCTTTATCGTCACTATTTTCCTAAATCAACTAAAAGCTCATAGTCAGAAGTATCCTTTTTGAGCAAGCTAACAAGCAAAGCCTCATGCCATTGTTAAAGATGGTTGTGTTCCATTTAAATCAATAGTCATGCTTTAGAATATTTAAAAAGCCCTCATTACCAAATCACACATCCAAGGCTGAAGATTCTCAAATTCTCCAAGCAAACAATCATATCATTCTCATGCCAATTCGAATGACTTGATAATAACAAACCAAGCAAGCTTCTTTTGGCGGGATTAAAACAAATCGAAGAAAGCTAGCATCTGCACTGTACATTCTTTCCTGGGGGGGCCGAGCTGCTGGAATTTACTGGCGGAATGGAGCTTTGTTTTCCAGTTTTCAATTATTGATGCTCCTATAAAAGAAAACCAAAAGAAGTGTGTCATGATCATTCAATCAACAACTTAGCCGCTATAAAAATATTGTGATCGAGATGTGAAATTGAAGGTACTTCTTCAAAGTGAAGCCAAGCCAAGTTAGTTAAGACCCATGCCGAAGATTGGATCAAACTTCAAAAGAATCATAAGGGTATGCAAAGAATATTCAATCATGCCAAAGCCAAGCAAAGAAAGGGGTCATCGATAGACAAAAAAAAAAAAAAGTTACCAAGAGCTAATCAAACTCCTGAGTCATCGATCTATTCATGCACTTTCCTAAGAAATACTGTCTCAAGCCATGCCTATGCCAAATATCAAGCTAGCTTACAGAAATATGAGCTGCTGTGAACTTTCTTTAAACCATAGTCAAACACACAAATCTTAGTAAACCTACTCTAACACCTGATCTCCTAGCCATGTTATTGCACCACCGTGCATTCTTTCAAACTAGTAGGTTTCATAGCCAAAAGTTGAGCTGCTGTTAACATTCCCTTAGCTACTGCTAGTAATTCAGTACTATACATAACACCAAGATTTTCCATTAAGCCTAAATCCATGTAGTAAGAGCTAGTCAATCTATACATGCTCTTTTAGGAGAATCCCTCTCTCAAGCCATGTCTCTACCAAATATGAAACCAGCTTATAGAGTTATAGTGGAATAATCATGTATATAATAAGCAATGAAGCCAAGCAACATGCAAAGCAGCAGCTATCAAATTTCAAGACTGTATTGCCCATATCACAGCATGCTTTTTCTAACCACCAATTGAGTGCTACAACTGCCCTTCTCATTTTTGAAGAACCTAAACCAATTTGAACTTATTCCTAAGCCTCCATATTTCAAAATAGCGTCTCAAATCTTATGCAAAGACACTTGGGGGCTGAGTAATTAAGACCTTGCTCATGGTTACTATAGTTACTGCTGTGATTAAGGTTGTTACATGATGTTTTCTATCTCTTTCATTGCCAAAGTGAAGCTTCTATCAGCAAATGCTCCATATTCAGATCAAGGCATGGCAATCTCATCCAAAAAGAGAAAATTATGATAGGAAAAAGAATATTTGAAGAAGTCACAGTAAATGCAGGCCTCATTACTCCAAAATACCTTCAAGCCTCACTTCTATACCACAGTGATCAAAGTCCTCAGTCCTAGCCAAGCGAAGCTGAAGTTTACAAATGCAATCAAGATATTCAAAAAAAAAAAAAAAACAATCAAAGACAATACATGCAGGAATCGTCACATTCTATGATTTCGATATCAGGCTCATACCTACTCTTAACTCAAATTCATGCCAATTCCGTGCTAATTCCAAGCTTTTGCTCATCCACCCCAAACTTTTGATCCTCATATTCATGCATCAAGCTGATCCTATCTGAAAGCCCAAAAAAAAAATATTGGGATTGATTTGATCTCATTTGTATAGAAGGATTCAAATCAAATAAATTCCTTTTCGAAAACTCATGCCTATTACATTTTCAAGCATAGTTATCACAAGCTCAATCAAAATAAACCCAAGCCAAGCAATGAGGACTTATTCCACAACGAAAAAGCTAGTCAAGCAAGTCTAAACCATCATGCCAAAGCACTCTGAACCAAACATCATGCAACCCAAGCAACGCCTAAAGAAATTTAAGCACTCCAAACTGCTTAAGTGCTTTAACAGAGAGAAAGGTAAAAAAAATTCACTGCCGGAACCAAGCCAAGACTACATACATTGCCTATTCATGATCAAGTTGTTGCTAAACCATGCAAGTCACCACTCACCACCATGCTAAAATGAGCTCAGTAAAACAAGGCATCATATCCAAGTGATTCAAATATTCCAAGCTATTTCGTTGCCTTAACAACATTCAAAAAGAAAAGAGAGAGGAGATCCATTCTGTTGCCGTTAATAACAAAGCATTCAATGATTCTAGGCATTGCAACATGCTCGATAAGATGCTATAAATTCCATGAAGCATTTTCATATGTAATAAATCCTCTAAAATATCAAGCCACAAGCTCTGCCATCAACAAGTAGCAGACCCATTTTACTGCTGGGAATAAAGCCAACGTTCAAATACACAGCTTTATCATGCTAATCCAATTTAACTATAGAAGAAAATCAATCAAATTCAGGGAAATTGAGCAAGCAAAGTATTCAATCAAATTCAAGATTCAAGCTTCCATATGCTATTGATTTCAGATAATCAAGTATATCTATTATCAAAACCAAACACTGCACCATCTCCCCTTCAGTATTCCAACCCACCTCCTTTACTAAATTCTATCCATTATCAAAATCAAACATCTAGTGTCCTTCCCCTTCATTTTTGAAGAAAATAAACACTTCTAACCATTTTTCATTACACGTTGTCTTTATGTCCTCTAAGCCAAAAAAAAAACTCACCATCATAATCAACCAAGCATACACACAAGTTATTCAAACTTGTACTAAAGTAATTCCAGCAGAAGTTCATACAGTAGCTGCAATTCCTACTAGATCCTAGTTCAACAAGTCCAAGCCATGCTAAGCCATCAATTAGTCGACGAGTAATCAATGGACATGAGAGTATAGTCGGAATGTGCTAGCTATATCAAATAAAGACCTAAGCTTGAATCTCTGTTACATAGCTCAATCAAAAATCACAACCTAGAGAGCAAACATGACAGCTCTTATGCATATCTATGGTATTGTGTCACTGCCGTGCTACATGCAAAATATTGGTTTTGCTGGGAGTAAGGTATACTGGGGGCTTGGTGAAAGATGATTCATGAGCACAATCACTGCTATATGATTCATCACTACATGCTAAGTAATCCTTGCAAAGCACTACCAAGCTACAAAAGACCACTTCTCTGCTCATTCACGGTATTAGGATTTAAAAAAAAAAAAAAAAACAGAGTCAAAGTTCCTATGATGTTCGAATTATTAAAAGTACATTTACACAATGCCAAGCTCGTGCTCATCACAGGCTCATGCCAAGCACATGCTCATGTCAATGCTCATGCCAAGAACATGCTCATGCTCAAGCCAAGCAGATCCACGACCAAGAGGAATACGCCAAGCCCTTAAACAAGTTCATGCTAGGCAAAAAAAAAAAAATCCAAGCAAGCATGATACTATGCATACAAGTATCAAACATACATGCAAAGCCATGCCAAGCTCCTCCCTAAGGTTGTGCATCTCTCACAGAAACAAATGAGAACCATGCTAAGCGATTATGCCCATTCTTTTCAATATCAAGTCACTCTCAATTGATGACTCAAAATACTTAAGGTAGCCACAAGCTCAAGCTACCAAAGCACATGCCCAAACAAAGCTACTACATGCTTAAATAACTCCAATCAAGCAAAACACACAAAAAAAAAATACTCCAAGCAAATAACTGAAATCATGGAAAAAGGTATGTCTCAATCCAACCTTGCTTTCTTTGACCTCTATTTTGTCACACATGCATTATTTTACCTGAGAACTTGCTTCATTATAACTCATCTTACTCGCGAATTTATTCATTCACACTATTGAATACTCATGGCTTTTCAAAACACACTTCATTTCTCTTTCTTTCTCACGAGTATTACTCCTGCTGCTGTTCCCAGCAGCAAATCATCTCCTCATCTTTCAATTATCAAGTCATACGTTTCCTTCTATTCTTTTTATCACTCTTATTTCATTTCTCACACAATGTTGTATGCATTTTATCACCATTCTTAACACAAAAGTCATGCTTCCTGCATTATATGATACACATAACTGACACAGACTTATATGTTACAATTCATTTAGTTTTACCTCTGTTAATTGTTTGACTACATGATCTCCTTACTTTGTTTCACGAATAATTTAGCAAACAAACATGATACTTTCACTCTTCAGTTATAGTAACCAAACATCGATTTTGAATGACCAAGCATTCCATTCCTTTCAAATACCCTTTTGTTGTTTAGTAAATATACTTATGCATACTACAATACAGATACGCACACATCAACCTATTTAAATATCTGATCTTTATGTCATTACCCATTTAACTACTCTTTCATACTTTTATCATAAGCTAAGGATCTGATGAACCTGCATGAAAGTATTTTCAATACATGGCAGCAAGCAAATAAAGGGCTAAGGGCTCCAATTCAAAAGAACATCATCACGCCAATACAAAAAAAAGGAAGGGAGGCCAAGCCATTGAATCACAGCACGCTATTCACAAGCAATCAAGTTGAATGAGTTAACCATTACATGCCAAGCAAGAAACCGAGCAAAATTAAAACTTTAAAACCAACATGGTCAATCCAAGCTAACAGGCACAATTTACATGATGAACTAAACTATATGATACCAAGCTACATGATGTTCCATTGCAATCACAGCAGTAAAACTCCACGCATGATGCAAAAAAAAAAAAAAAAAAGAGGGAATCCAGTCCACTCCATGCTCAACCAATTCATAATCACACGCCAAGCAAAAGGCTAATCTAAAATTGAAACTATTGAATCCACATAGCCCAACCAAGCCAATAAACGCATCTTACATGATGAACCAAGCAAACTAACAGCAAGATCCATCATGTTTAATCACAATCACAGCAATATAAAAAATAAAAAACAGAAACTCCACGCATAAAGGAAAAGATCGAGCCATTCGTGCTGAATTAATCTATTATTACACATCAAGCAGAGAACTAATCAAAAACCAAGACTATTGAGTGCATATAGCCAAGCCAAGCCAAGAAAAAACACAATTTACATAGCCAATGATACTTTGGTGTACCAACCCTATTGTTGTCACAGTAGTAAAAGAAGAAAAGAAAATTGGGATGTGTACTCATGGGCTATGTACCTTTCAAAACACGTGATAGCAAATCAATCATGACAGGGGATCAATATAGCTGAAACGATGAGCAGTTACAGCAGTAGAACTGATAACCCCAGACAGCAGAGCACGCAATATGCAACGAATCAGTCACGGCAACAAATCATATAGCTGAAACGATGAGCAGTTACGGCAGTAGAACTGATAACCCCAGACAGCAGAGCACGCAATATGCAACGAATCAGTCACGGCAACAAATCATATAGCTGAAGCGACAATCAGTTACGGCAGTAGAACTGATAACCCCAGACAGCAGAGCAAGCAATATGCAATGAATCAGTCACGGCAACAAATCATATAGCTGAAGCGACAATCAATTACAGCAGTAGAACCGGTAACCCCAGAGAACAGAGCACGCGATATGCAACGAATCAGTCGTGGTAACAAATCATATAGCTAAAGCGATAATCAATTAAGGCAGATACTGAATCCAAAAAAAAAAAAGGACGGAGATGATTACCCCAAGCAAAAGAGAAAGCAATCCGACAAGCCTACCAAGAGCGGAAGAAGTCGCGAATCGGCTCTGCAACTAGCCCGATGTAAAAGTGTGAGAATGGGGACTTTCAAGCCAAAGAAATTTGACTTCTCACCTCAGAACAAGAGTCTGACACTTGAGAAGAAAGATGTCTCGAGCAAATCAAAATATGGAATTAGAAGAAAAAGAGAAAAGAAAAGGACTTTGCACGCCAATGCCGTTTTCCTAGAAGAAAACTAATTGAAAAGTGGGACTCCTCTCTTCTAACTAGGAGTCCATTGATGACGAGAATCTGTTGTCGCGTGGGAAGCTTGATAAATCATGGGTCGTATATCAGTAAGATGCCCAGGCTAAAGCAACTCAAAAAAAAAAAAAAGAGAGAGAGCGGTTATGTATAATCACGCGGTAAGTCTTTGGATTCTTTGATTATGTAGCCCGTAACACGGTCACACGACCTACATAATCAAGGGGGCTAATGTTGACACCCAAATTTCCACGAGTTCAAATTCTATGAGTCATAAGCAAAGAGGGGAAGTCATCAACCTCGTAACCTAATTGGGCCTTCAAGCAAGCCCATTTCACGTCAAAATGAAGCTCTCTATTTAGCAAGCGATACGAGAAGCCCAAATTCTCAAACGATTGACATGCATTTTCAAATGAGCCAACACGCTTATTTACCATGCGATACGCGTAGACCTAAGCTACATTTGGGGCTTATACGGCGGGATGTGGTGTGGAAGGTAACAGATCCTGTGAGACCCATTGTTACGATAAGGCCCATCGATAATTTTGGACTTGGGAACCAAAATTCATGCTTGATGGACCAATATCTTAACATGGGCTAGTAGAGAGATGAAAGCAAGCCCAAACAAGACTTAGAGCCCACTAGAGTCATCCCCTACCCAAGGTCCACTACACTAGAAACCGTAGCCCAAAAAGACGTTGGAGTCGTCTTCCCCAAATCAGGAACGTTGTTCCAGCAAGTTGTTGCTGGGATTACTACTCCATCCTTTTCTGGTAAGAACCCCAAGTCTATACAAAAGCTTCCTAACTCTCATCCTCCGAAATCCTGCCTCAATTTCCAATAATCCTTAGGTATTTGTGATCACAATTTACAATAGCACAAATCAAGGGATTGTGATCTCTCAAAAATCACAGCAGCACAAAATCTGGGATCCCATCACCGTCCTATATCTATGCCACTGGTCTTTACCCACATAGCCAAAGCAAGCTCTCACTCTTCTGGTTTCTTGGGGAAGACAAATGCTGAGAGTTTTAGAATGATCCCACCAAAACTGAGAATGCCCCTTCAAAGCCTCTGGTTCTTGGCACAAATCCTCCCCGTCCATCACCGCTATAAAAGGCGAGTTCAATGCAGTAGGAAACCAAGCAACAACAACCCAGAAACATCAAGCAAGAGATCAAGCTCTATCTCTAAATCCCTAGCCATCAATTCATCCCAATCAACCTTAACCCAAAACCCAGAAATCATGCCATTGTTGGAACTCTCTCTCTCTCTGCTAAACTCCCAGGCATCTAGCTCCCACACCATATCTACCTATAAGTTCTGTTCTCGTGAAATCAACTCTGATCGCTGCCGTTATTATCTAAATCGCTGCCGTTATCATCTAAATCGCCGCCGTTATCATCTAAATCGCTGCCGTTATCATCTAAATCGCTGCCGTTATTATCTAAATTGCTGCCGTTATCATCTAAATCGCTGCCGTTATTATCTAAATCGCTGCCGTTATCATCTAACCCCAATCGCTATTGTTATCTTCTAGCTCAATAACTGCTGTTGCCATCCAGCTAGTCACAACAAAATTGTTCCTAGGTCACACCTTCGATCGATTTTGGGCCTGGTTTTCGCTCTATCAAGAGGGCTATCGTTGCTAGAAATCCAAAGCACAAACTTGCCCTCACACAGTGCATCGATAAAATGATATTATAACTAGCCTGCATTCTCGTGCGATGCACGTGCTATTGTCGTTTGCTTTTTTTTTTTTTTTGCACCAACTTTTTCAATTTTCTTATATTTATGTTTTTACGCTTTTCGCTTTTCGTTTTACGATGGTAACCTTTTTTAATAATTTATTATGAAAATTTATTTATTTATATTCTCAAGAGCATTATAAGTTACTCATATTTTGGGGAGAGTGAAATCTACACTCCCTATTTTACAATCCACACTCCGTGCGTGTTTCCTTTCTTAGTAATTTCAATTTTGTCTTCTTATCAAAATTTCAACCAAAAAATGAAAGGAGGAGTATGTGTTGATTTCAATCTCTTGTTTTGGTAAAACTTTTGATACTAAACTCTTGCCATGGCTTTATAATTTAGATAGATAGATAGCTGTATAAGAGCTTATATTGTGATCATCACAAAATTAAATTGTTTCTTAAAAAATTTAAATCTCACAGGGTATCTATGTTAGATTTTTCAGTTTTGATTGAAATACCATATCTAGATTAGGGCTGTCAATGGATTGAGTCGTGTCATGTCAAGGTATTAAATCCTTCACAATAGACAAATCCAAACCAAACCCATTTAATAGTTATGCCAAAAATACAAATCCAACCACAACCTGTTTATTAAACGGGTGACCCGCAATGACTCATCTAACCCATTTAATAAATATAAATAGGTCGAGTCTACGTGAATTCGATGACTAATTTAAATCATATAAATGGGTAAACACTTAACCCTTTCTGATATTAAATTGAAAAAATTGTATAAAATCTTGACCCATTAAGATGTTAAAGCCCTAAATATTTTAAAGACTACTTATTTTTAATGGATCTTGTACGCGAATTACATATAACCTGACTCGATCATTTTTTTAAAAATCAAATATACAACTTATTTACAACAACAACTCTATTGTGAGTCAAAATCACAACTTTCTACTTATAAATGTGAGACTTATGCCACTAGACCAAATGGTACTGGGCACCTGACCCGATCGTTTTAATAAACGAGTTATACGAGTTAATCTCGTGTTAACGAGCTGATATACAAATAAACCTGCTTTTTAATTATGTGAGTTCAAGCCATTTTATTTTCTATGAGTTTCGAGTTATGTTATTGGGTCATGTCAGAATTGACAGCTCTAAATTCTAAATACACCAGACAATATGGGACCATTGCAAAAAAATTCAGGCTCAACCACTAGAAGTACATTAAATGTAGTTGAATGGTTAACAGAAGCATAATAATTAGGTTAAGTTCCATTTGAAGTAAAAGTCAAAGAAGAACAATACTCATTCATCTATGAAGGCAATATATGTTCACTCACACT
>JANPXK010000351.1:0-17999 GCA_024704745.1 Rosa lucieae | reverse complement strand
ATGTTTGGCCTTAAAACAACTCATGATGGTTATGTTTGAGCACTTAAACACTAATGGAATTGTTAGGTTTAAGCACTTAAACACTAATGGAATTGTTAGGTTTAAGCACTTAAACACTAATGGAATTTGTTAGATTTAAGCCATTTTCTGCTCATTTTTCATTCAATTAATTCTCTACCAATATTTCATATTTTGACCATGATTTCTTCATAACAAATGTTCCACTATGAGTGTAGATCATCCTGGTCAAATTTCAGAGCTTTTGGTATAGTGGTTGGGCCGGAAATTCTGTTGGACTCCTTACAGGTCCAGTTTTCCAGTTTTGCTTATGCAGAAAATTGGACTGATCTTTTGAAGGTCTTCCACTTCTATATGAACCTTGCACTCTTCATAAGAAATGTTTCTTAATTAGGATGTCTAGAATGGATCTGCAGAGTTTCAGCTCAATTCGAGTTCATTTGGTCTGGCGGCCGCTCTTTCTTCCTTGCTTGGCTCGGATTCTCCTAGCCGGAGTAGGAAAATGTGTAAAATTGACTTTTTAGTACATTTTCATTTTTCTCCATCATTTCTAGGTAATTATGGACATAACACTCATTTCTTCTTCATCTACTCCAATGTACCTAAAAATAGAAATTCAGTTAAAAATCGATTCGGTTAAGGAATTAACTAAGCAAAATATGAGGAATTAACTACTAAAATATAACACTAAAATGCTCCTATCATTTAATAGGATTGATGTAGGTGCTTTCACTTAGGTTAATTAGTAAAGGAAAGTAAAATATGAGAAATCATTTGCTTCAAATGTTTCACATGATCGACTTCTTTCTCATGACTTAGATGATCAATTATAGGATTTGAATTGAGTTTTTTTTTTTTTTTTTTTGATCAAGAAGAGACTTCATTAATAATGAACTGATTACAATGAGTTTGGGCAACATCTCTAACACAGAGATGACCACTGGAATTCACACTAGAAATCCACACTGACTGACTGACTCAACTACAAACTAAAACTTACACAACAACTAAAAGGCAGAGACATATGGAATTGGTTTTGATCTTTGTTTCTTACATTTCATCATTGTATATATGTTTTTATATTTTCTTTATTTCATTTAATTTTAATTTTCAATTTTATAAATCTTAAAACCCCCTTATTTGTGTTTACTTGTATATATTTATATTCTTTATTTTATTTTTGTAAATAATACTTTATTATTTTAATTCTTTATTTGTTTACACAATTGTATATATTTATATTCTTTATTTTATTTTTGTAAATAATACTTTTCTTTATTTGTTTACACAATTACAGATGTACCCTCAATCCTCGGTTAGAACGATCCCTAATTATTCTATACTAACGATGACATTTTACAGGGTTAAATTACGCGCTCATTTTGTGCGTGTCAATTTTTGGCGCCTTTGCCAGGGATTGACACTCATTTTGAGCGTGTCAATTTTTGGCGCCGTTGCCGGGGATTGACACTCATTTCGAGCGTGTCAGCAAACAGACGACGCCGTTAGAGATTTTTGACTGAAGTATCACTTCAATGTCAAAATACGTCTTTAGATATCACATTGATACTTTTGAGAGTTCAGGTATCAAATTGGCCTTGGCAGCATAGTTTGGGGATGGTAGCTGAAATTTTCTTTTTTGAGGAATTAACAAAAAAAAAAGGGTAAAAAGTCGATTTTGCCCTTTTTTTTGGACCCATGTGCTTGCCACGTCAGCAAACAAACGGCGCCGTCAGAAATTTTGAATGGAAGTATCACGTTGATGCCAATTTAGGTCTTTAGGTATCACATTGATACTTTTGAGAGTTCGGGTATCAAATTGGCCTTGGCAGAATAGTTTAGGGACGGTAACTGAATTTTTCTTTTTTTGGAAATCTACTGCTAAATGAAACATTAAAAGTTTGAGGCGACCATAGTGTTTCAATATCTAGAAGTCTATTTTTGTGTCGGTCTTTGATTAGTTTTTAGGCACCTCAATACTTGGTGACGGCCAACTCTGATTTCATATTAATTACCAGAACAAACTATTTGCTCAACACTAACCAAACCATTAGAACATTTTGTGCCCCTTTTTCTTTCTTTCATTTTGTGCCCTTTTTTCTTTGAGAAAAATTCAATCACCGTCCCTAAACTATGCTGCCAAGGCCAATTTGATACCCGAACTCTCAAAAGTATCAATGTGATACCCAAACACGTATTTTGACATCAATGTGATACTTCCGTCAAAAATTCCTAACGGGGCCGTTTGTTTGCTGACGTGACAAGCACATGGGCAAAAAAAAAAAGGGCAAAATGGACTTTTTACCCTCTTTTTTTAATTAGTTTTTTTCTTTTCATTTCTTTTTCTTTTTCTTCTTCTTCTTCAACCTGACTCTTCTTCTTCTCTCTCCACCTCCTCTCTCTCTCCTCTCCTTCTCCACCACCCAAACCATCACTAACCCCGCGGATATCCTCTCCAATTCGGCTCCGCCATCGTCTGCAAGCTCCAGTCCTTAAGTTTCAGCAACCTCGTCCTCCGCACCCACACCAACCTCGACCTCACGCGCTAAAACGACGTCGAGTCCTTCTTCGCCGCCGAAAAGCCCCAATTCGTAACCCTCGCTGCTGCTAAAGTCGGCGGCATCCGCTCCACCAACACCACCCGGCTGACTTCATCGCCCTCAACCTCCAAATCCAGACCAACGTTATCGACGCCTCGCACCGATTCGGAGTCAACAAGCTCCTCTTCCGGGGATTGGTGTAAATGCAAGAGGAGCTAATAACTTTGTCGGCACTGCAATAAACCGGGGGGGGGGAGGGGGGCTGGGATCAGTTCTGTTTTTGGCATTTTTTGCAGGAACTGAAACCGAAACCGATATATTTTTTCCGGTTCGGTGTCGTCCCTTTTTTTCCCAATCTCCAAAAAGTTGACCCATTCCTTCCCTTTAAAGTTCAAACAACTCCTTCAGCTGGTTATTGCGAATGATCTCCCTCATGTTCGGCGTCTGCTTCGGGCTTGGCCTTGGCCTTGGCCTATCACCCTCCACCGCCAACAACCCAACCCATCCTCTTCAACTTCTCAGCATCCAACCACCGAGCTTGAAGAAGAAGCAGACCCAGAAGAAGATTTAAAAAAAAAGAAAAAAAAGAGGTTGGTGGCTGGTGGCTGATGACGTTGTCATGTAAGGAAATGTGGTGGCGGAGCTTGCAGCGGAAGTGGTGGTGGTTTGGCTAGAGGAAAATCCCAGAAGAAGAAGAGAAAGAAGAAAAAGAAATGAGAAGAAGACGAAGAGAAAAAAGAAAAAGAAATGAAAAGAAAAAAAATGAATTAAAAAAGGGTAAATTGGTCATTTTACTTTTTTTGGGACCCCACGTGCTTGCCACGTCAGCAAACAAACGGCACCGGTAGGAATTTTTGACGGAAGTATCACATTGATGTCAAAATACGTGTTTGGGTATCACATTGATACTTTTGAGAGTTCGGGTATCAAATTGGCCTTGGCAGCATAGTTTGGGGACGGTGACTGAATTTTTCTCTTTTTCTTTCTTTCATTTTCTGCCCTTTTTTTTTACCATTAAAAAAAAAGTTATATACTTTTACTATCGAATAGTCCTTTTAGATAGAAATACCTAGCTTAACTCTCTAGTGTCATTATCTTATCAGAAATATTATTTCTGATCATCGTTTTGGGCCTCTGGACCAAAAAAAAAATAAATTGTTTTCGGACTACTTGAAGTATGCTTCCAAAACTATAAATGGTTGGGTTAAGATCACTTTCGTACGAGGAGGCATTTTTTCAAAACTGCTTTTAAATGCTTTCATATAGAGCACATTTCATTTTTTTTATTATTTCAAAAGCATTTTTTGATCGAGAAATTTTAAATACACCATCTCAATTACTTAATGTACACCCCTTATAGTTTTTTTGTCTAATTTTTTCATCAAAATTTCATCATGCGAAAAATCTTCACAAAAAAAAAAAAATTTCATTGTATCTTAAATTTTTATTTAATACATTCAAATACTATAATTTTTTTAATTTATTGTGTAATTAATTGCTAACTAGTTCAGCCACATATCAATAAGGTAATTACTGAATACATTTCTTCTTTCTCACATCAATGAGGTTGGTTAACTTTCTTACCTTTGTTGTTCTTCAAGTTGATGTCTCTAAAATTTTAAAAAATTGGGAAAATGATCATTTACCCGATTTTAGGCTAAAAATTGCCCACTTGCTCCACCAACTTTTTTTTAACCTCATTTACCCAAAACACTCTAAGGGATTATTTCCCCTTTACCCAATTAATTCTTTTTTCTTTTTCTTTTTAGACTTTTTTGCCCTCTCCTTCTTTCTCACTTAGAGAGAGAAGTCACCTTCCACCTTGCTGTGCTCCGGTGACCAGTGGCCGGTGCGGATTCCGGCGACCGGTGACCGGACTCCGGCGACCGATGACTGGAATCCTGAATCTGGCTATTATTGCCCCCCAGTAATCATATTACTGCCCCCCAGTAATCATATTATTGCCTCCCAAAAATCATATTATTGCCGTCCAGTGAATTGTATGAACTCCCAAAACCAAAATGAATACACTACAGGAACAATTGATCAATTTATAATCATATTATTGGCTCCCAATAATCATATTATCGCCCCCCAATACAAAGTCCAATGTCTCTACTGCCTCCCAATAGACCACCAAAAATGCACCATTTTGTATGATTCACAGATAATTTGGCTTTAATACACATAAAACAACATGTAACTTATCAATACACCACACTATAGTGATCTCTGTCCCTCATTTCAAAGTCTACTGGGGGCCAATAATGTGTCTACTGGCCCCAGTAGCCAGGAAATGTATTGGGTAGCAAAAAAAAAAAAAAAAACCAGAAACTGATTTGGGCACCCACTCACCATCTTCGGCGGCACCGTGGCTTCGTCTCCGGCTTCTGAAGGCTATACGTCGGTCGACTTTCGGGTCTGGACGACGAGTCTGGTTGAGTCAGTTGCACTGGGGTGTGTACCTGTGATAATAGCCGACGGAATCGAAACCCAAGAACCCGGACGATGAGTACAGCAGATCTCGTCGATGCATCAGACCAGATCGTGAATCATCTTTAGACGCCGACGTCAATGACCCAAATTCTTCAGACGCTGCCGACGTTCGAACCAAACTCCATTTCGGCAAGAGATCAGACTTGAACCAAATCCAAGTCGAACCAAACCCGGCCACTTCCAATCGTCGGCCACCTCAACTTCTTCCATATTGACGCGCCGGAATAGAACCTGACAACGCCGCCGTGGCTCCTAATCGATCCGCTCCCAAATCGGATTCCGAGGCTCCGGCGATGTCGTCTCTGCCGTCGATGAAAGAGAGGAAGCGCGTGTGTGTGTGTGTGAGAGAGAGAGAGAGAAAGAGAGAGAGAGAGAGAGAGAGAGAGTCTGAGAGGAAAGAGTTTAATAGGGTCAAAACTGTCACTATAGGTTAGATTGGGTAAACGGGGTTAAATAACTCTTGGTGGAGTAAGTGGGCAATTTTTGGCCAAAAATTGGGTAAGTGGTCACGACCCCTAAAAAATTCCATATATGTCAATATCTGCATGATCTATATAGTCATGGTCAATATTAAAATCGGTAAGAATGAGTCATGGTGATTTTTTTTTTTATCGGGTAGTTAGCTGTTAGTAACTCACACACTCCGGCAGTGGTATCCTAGCGCCAGGACACCTGCACTGAAATTGCGGCGAAAGCCAGACTAATCCACTGCACCGTAGACACACGTACCCAAAGGGTCCCTCAAATCAGCTAGCCACGGAATGGAGCTGGAATTCGAACGCTAGACCTGGGGGTTCCAGATTAGGCCGTTCGACCAACACACCACACCACATGGTTGAGCCATGGTGGTTGTTTGGCAAACAAAGTGATGTATTCATGTATGCAAGATATATCTAATGGTTTTATAACCTCTTTTAATATGTTTCAACCAATTTGGTTGCTTGTTAGTTCTTCACATGGACTACAATTATTTCATTTGTCAATGACGTTCATGTATGATCTTGGAGAGAGAGCGATTGTATCATCAAGACAAGGAGAAAATTTAACCTATAAGAAAATATTTTATTAATATTTTGATATATAAAGCATTGTTGTAAATATAATAAATATGTGGCTATCCAAGTAAATTCTCATATTTCATGTCCTTAGGATGTAAACTTAACTCCTATATAAAGGAGTTTATGAGAATGAATAAGATACACACATCTACATTTCCTCCTTATTATCGCTCTATATTCTCTGATCCCTACAAACGTAAGTTTCTAGTTTATAACAAGCATTTAATTCTTTTTTTTTTTGTAGATTTTTCTTCGTTTTTAGTTATTATGTATTTATTGATGAGGAGGGCTAGAAGGAAGTTTGATGACAAAAAATATAGGTGGTGTGCATTAAGTAATTGAGAGGTGTATATATAAAAACTTCTCTTTTTGATCTCTAATTTTTTTTTTTGACTTTGTCAAGGGGAACCCAAAGGCTTCGTAGGCCTAACATAAACCCCTTCGACGCATGTGAAATGCTCCAACTATGCATTACAGTACAGTGCCTGACCACTTTGACAACTTCGGGATTCGAACCTAGGTTGGAGAGCACACCCAACTATGCAAGAACCAGTAAGCCACTTGCAGTGGTTTCTAAAAATCATTCTTAAACAAGCCCAATCCTAATGATCGAGTCCACATGATAGAAATTCTTAGTTGATTGTCATCACATGCTAGGTAATGAGTAATGATCGACAATTCGACATGATGCTAATCATCATTGTAATTTTTTTTTATTCTTCCTTGTAATAAAAATGTGAAAGCGTAACTACAAATATTCTAGTACGTACATGCACCATGTTAGAGTTAATGAGGCATAGAAATATACATCTAATACAAAAAATATACACTAAGAGGAAAATAGGACCAAGGAAGAGAAAAGTAGCACATCCCAAAATTCTCCATTCTCATGCCCATCTCTGAATTACTTTCTTCAAATGTGTCCCATTTCGAGCGGTTCCCACGAGAGGCCAAATATAATGATTTGATGACTAATTCACCTACAAGAAGTACATGACAATTGAAGTCATTGTAAATTTTGTCACAGATCTATTAAAGGATCAATTTTGGACTTCATTGATACAGTGTGATGATAACATAAATTAGGTTACGTCGATGTAATGTAATGATTCAACCAAAAGGGTATGCCCTAACCCTAATCGATCTAGGCTATGTTTGGTATGGCTGGGTTTTTCAGAAAAGCTGATTTCTGCTTATTTCTGAGAATAAGTGGCTGAAAAGCAAAACAGCTAAGTGTTTGGTAAACTGGCTTTTTATAAGAGCTGTCAGTGACAAAAGCAGTGGCAAGGTGTTTGGTAAACTCAAACTGACTTGTGCTTTTTGTTTGTGGAATGACCAAATTGGACATGAGAGATTATTTTGCCTTGATCGTTTGGTAATATAATGTTGTTCAAATACTCTTGTTATTATTTTTAATCATCATTATGTCCTTATTAATTTTTGTTAACTTTCAATTTTTATAAATCATGGTGATCATATGATTAATATTGGACAATTTTAAAAATAATTTATACAAAGCATGCAAGGAGTTTTATGAACATAGTTCATGTAATAATGTTGAATGAGCAGAGCATTAAGTTGTACACTTCGTAACAACTTTCAATATTGATGGCTCAAACTGCATAACAACATCCTTTCAAGAATACAATCATTTCCTACTAGTGGAGGCAGGTCAAATGTTCCAAAGTGTATTTGGTAGAATTGTAATCAGATGATTCAGGTCCAGCACAAGACAAAATGAGCATTTGGAGCCTAATCGGTTCTACCGCATATATCCCCCCAGCATATGGCCATTAGGAATTGTGATCATATTTTTTATTCAATGACTTCCCTAAATTCCTCACTGCTCATATCATTATCTTGCTCACTCCACTGCATTATGTCGTCATGGTCATCTGCACTAGTTTCATCAATATGAACAGGTTCTTCGTCTTCCTCTGTCACGGGACTAAGCAAGGAAGGAGACCCTGGATACCTTGAGGACTGCAGCATAAAAGAGTAAATATCTGAGCAACCAATACTACAAACATAAATTTGCTAGCAGAATTCCAATTGTCAAATCTGCTAAACAATTGTCCAATGATGCAACATAAAATCAGTTGAAGCATCAAGCAACATATAAATGGTTAAATGGAATCCGTAGTGATTTGCAGAGACTTAATCCTATGTTAAGTGAGGATCATTTGAGCAGATAAAAACAGACCATCAGAATGTTATGATGCATCCCAACACATCTGCCAACATAAGAACTCAAGATACTAGATGAATGCATTATTGTAATTGGTACCATGGCAATAGAAGATCCCATATATTAGAGACTAGTATCAGTGTTTCATGCTCCAATCCCTTCCTGAATGAAAAAAATACAACGCAACAAAGGTGGTGTGAGATGTGATAAAAATGTTCAGAATCATTTAGATCCTGAAGAACACTAACCCAAGCAATTAGTTAGTATTGCCACAGGTGACCACCTCTTGTCATAAGTTAGACCATTCAGATGTTTTTTGCCTTTGGACTCAACAGCACAAGGTGTCAGGACTTGAGGTAATAGGAATCACTAGTATAGTTGGATGGTGGGCCACTTAACTACATCATGGAAGAGCTATGAACTTAAACTGCATAATGATGCAACTAAGGGAACACTACTGTTTGTAGCACACTAATGACATGGCAAGTTGTAAGTGTCTCTAATAATGTGAAGCCAAAGTAAATAGATTGTTGGATCTAGTAGTTACTGTTTTACCAATACTTTTTGTTCATGCTATTCTCATCTAAGCAAAAGAGAACTAAAGAGACCGCGTTTGCATTCTAATTCCTAGATGAATGAGGAAAACTGTTTTTACCGAAACTAAGAGGAAACTGAAGACTAACAAGAAGCCTAAAACCATTACTTGTTTCAAACTTCATTTTGTTTTTATTTCATCCATCCTCCAGGGAACAAAGCTAATATACACTGAAATCATTCCCCATTCCTTGTCTCGAAATAAAATGGAGTCTTATGAACTCTGCATTGTTCTAGGCTCTACACTCATTCGTAAGTTTTCATATATAATATGATAACCATAACCTGTAGTCTACAATATGGAAACAGAATGTAGTGCACTCTATCTATGCTACAGAAACTAAACCCCTGTATCCCTATGAATTCTTTCACAACTGGGTTATCAAATTCAAGTGAAATTCAATTCCATAAAACAAAAACCATATCACTGCATTACACTAAATAAACCTAAGAAACAATTGAAACTAAAACAGAGCAGAGGAATAAAGCAACTACCTGAGGAGAATTAAACTTTATGAAACAATGACCCAGGGTTTCTTAGCCGCTGGGGTTCACAGGCATCGAAAACTCATCTTCTTTAACAACACCAACTTTACTAAACACACACTCGAATTTCGCAACTCAACACCATTAATGAACACAAGTTAAAAGGGTCCAGAAAATTTACCAAAACAAAATCAAACTCAACCCATTACAGATATCCAATGATACAAGGATGCTGGCAGTACTCAAATCATAGGCAAATTGAATTGACTAAATCCCCGAAATTGGTTCTAAATATATGTACATCACAACACCCAGTATATATGTGTGCTACAAATCACAATCTACTACTCATATCGAAAACCCAGAATAAAATTGATACTTCCTTTTCATCAAAATCACCGAAATTTATCATGAAATAGATAAAAAAAACTAACCTGAATCAAATTGCCAAGCAGCCTTGATTGAGGCTTCGATTTCCAACTCGAAATCTTGATGAGAGGCTGAGGCAGCGTCAGAGGGAGGGTGTGTGTGATGCGGCGTCTGTGATGACAGGAAGAGAGATTGTGCAACGTCTAGACTCTAGATAGAAGAAAGGTTTCATGGCAATCCGTAATTGCCTCAACCAAGGGAGGATAGAGACCGATATTTTGAAAGATTCATTAATCTACAGTCACTCCCGCTACAGTAGGATCCTGGCTTCTAGCTTCTGAAAGCAGGGGTCAGGCAGCTTCTACTTTTCGAGAGAAGCCGCAACGGCTTTTGGAATAAGCTAAACATAAGTCGGGTTTGGAATAAGCTAAACATAAGTCGGGTTACCAAACGCATAGTCATCTTGTGCTTATAAGCGGGGGAGCTAAAAAGCCCCTCCAAACATAGCCCTAATCTCCCCAAGATGAAGCGCCCCCACACAGAGCTTCTATTTTTTTTTCTCTTTATCTGAGTAAAGGTACTTGGACATTTGAACTCTTCCCAGTAATACAGACACTATATGATGAAATATTTCTGGCATGGTTTTTGTTTGCTTGATTAATTAAGCAAGACTGACAAGGTCAATCAATCAGTAGCGTAACTAGCACTAATCATATTTAGTCAAAAAACGCCAAAGCACATGGGTATGTCCAGCCAAGAAAGGCATCAAAATATGAGGCAAAACAGACTCTTGCTTGGTCAATCGACTCGAAAAAGAAAATCGAAGCAGGAGTTAGGACTCGGAAAGCTGCTGTTATCTATGAAAATTCATTCATTTTTTGTTCAAAAATATCGAGTAATAAAAAAATCAGTAATAAACACGTTTTATCTCTCCTGTAAAAATTAATCAAACATGCATATACACGTCTTGGATCTCAAGAAACAAAGAGCCGATCGATGATCGTAGTTTATGCACCTAATTCAATTATATAAGATTGTAGTCCCTCTGATACTTGATTCAAATCATGAAGTCTCGAATATTACATTCATGGTAGGGACTCTTATATTAGCCGCCGTAGAAGACCAGTCACCCAAATTTTATAATTAATGAAAGAGACATAAGATATAATATTGATGACTGAAAAGAACAACTAAATTTTGCACATATGATTATGCTGATAACAGTTGTTTAACGATCTCATTAGCTAAGACGGCCAGGTATTTCTCAACTATATACATTAGTTTTATCCATTAAGAATTAGCTTGCTGTACCATCTGATGTATCAAAAAAAAAAAAATGCTGATGATTTTGAATTTGGCACAAAAGACAACCTAATGGAATTAATTTTATCCTAGTAAGACTTTCGTAATTGTAACTTGTAAGATGGTCTATACCAAAGACAAATTAATACAGATAAAATTGTTAAGTATATATATGACTGTGGTTACCTGGATTTAACCATTTAGTTGGTTCCTCTAAAATTCTATATTACTTTCAATGGCAATGTGGCATTGAATTTTGAGATTAATTAAATCAATAAAATTTAGCTCCTTGACCTTAGCTCTTTTTCCTTGAAAGTAGCTTCAATTTTGTGCATCTTAAGTGAATTATCTCTCTATTATGGGAGGAAATCTTTTGTCCCCAATTGCGCTATCCCCACCCTGTCCATTCGTTTTGATTCGTTGACAAAGATTAAAAAATGAAATAAAATGAAACAAAGTTTAAGATAAGCATTTTTTAATCTTTGTCAACCAATCAAAATGAAGGGACAGGGTGGGGATAGGGCAATTGGGACAGAGGATTTGATTCCCTCTATAATGAGTCTATGATCTCGAAGCTTAGTGAATAAGAAAGATTTTTTTTTTCTCCCACTGAAGACGAGTTTACGACCAAAAAAAAAAGAAAGAAATGAAGAAGACTTTAATCTAGTCGTTAGTATGTACGTGGTTGTCGTAAATTTCATGAGCCACCCAATCTCCTCCTAAGAATCCTATTTGGATGGCAAGAAAATCCGATGCAAATTTGAGGATCTTTATCTTTGCTTGGATGTATAATCCCCAATATCGATCACGGGAAGAAGACACCCTCAAACTTGCGAATAATTCAAACTTGTGCTTCTCAATATCGTTCTAGTATCTTGTTAATTTGCCCAACTACACATCATGCCTTCTACGTGAAATATTCCATTTCCATGTGTGACATGAAATTTTGAACTCATGATTCATGAATACAATTTCCCAGTAAATTCCCCCATTCAAGCCAAAACTAGTTCATCACTTATATAATAAATTAACGATACCTTAACAGACTTTGGCATTTGACTTAGTTAGTAGTTAGCAAACAATAATTCTTAGGTTAACTCTTGAGTAAATGAGCATATTCACCCTCTATTGAGATTAATGCATTTTAACTTTATAATTTTCTAGTCCAACCATTCATGTTGCATAACATCATACAGAGATTAGCTCTGTAAAAAATCAAACAAATTGAAGATTTTTTTTTTTTTTTGAGGAAAGCAGAATCAGGTTCCATCATATTAACGACGTCTCACTATCAAGCTAGAAGGGTTCGAAAATCCTTCATAATACATCTCAAAGAACATTTCAATCTTCATAAAGCAGAGCCATAAAAACGAAAACTAACAAAATGCAAAAAATAAAAAACTCTACACCCATCCAACCCTAAATCAGAGCAACCGACTTGACAAGTAAAGACTCTTAAGACCCTCCTGGTATACATCATCCCTCATCAACCAGTATACTGTTAGAGTTTGAATAGAAATAGGTTTCTATTGAGGAGGATTAGATTTGTCTCAAAGGGATTTGTCAAGGATTTTCTTCCTCACTCGGATCCATCTCAAGGGGATTTTCACCTCACTTGGATCTTCCTCAATGAGATTTCCAAACGGTGGTGGAATAGAATTCAATTTTTGACGGTTGAATTCAAAAGCACAAGTCTGATCAACTTACCTTTTGAATTTGAATTAACTAAAGAGGTTATTGAAAGGCAACTTACCTCTTCAATTTAAACTGAAGTGGTGTCTCAAACATTATATAAACCCAACAGGTCTTCCTCTCCAAGATACACAGATTTATTTTTCCTTCCTTTCCTTCAGAGAGAAAAACACTCAGTACGTTCACTAGAATCCAAGGTCTGGTGCTAGGCTCTTGGATTATCGATAGTTGTATCCTGGTGGACAAAAGCCTAACGAACTACAAGCACTGAGTAGGGGTGAAATTCTGTCTAAAGGACATTGCCAATCTGCAAGCCTCTATCAAATCACAAGTCAGTTTCTCTTGCAATTACAATTCCTTTATCTCATATACATGTTGTGTATTGTAATCCATATATTATTGTATAAATTATTGCTGTAATTACTTATATATTGTAGAAGCATATTTTCAATTCATTGATACAAATCCAACATATACAGCCACGACCAATGGTAGAACAAGGTAAGAGCACTTATTAAAAGCAAAAAAAACCAAACTAGGCACACTCCCCAATTGGCCCAAACCGAATCAAACCCAAAGGGTCGAGAAGGAGGCAATGACCAACCCAAGGCCCAGTCCACTAGGCAACAACCTAGGGAAACTGAAGCCCAAGCCCGATCTTGCACTCCTCACCTCAACCCCATAGATCCAGCCGAAAGGACCAGCCAATAAGCAACCCATCCTCATCGTTCCGGATGCATCCCTCTGGCCTCCGCCATAATTGAAGTTTGTAGAAGAAAACCCCTGAACTTCGACTAAAAAATCAACAAATGACGTCAGAAAAATCTCCTCAGAGGCTCCGTTGCTCCTCCGAGAATCTAAATGTCTCACCAACATTATCGTGGCCGGAGCACCAAAGCCGCACCACCCAGGCGAACCTGAGACAAAGCAGCTACCTCGCTACCAGCCCGTCACGGATATGCTTGCCTTCCTCTCCCTGAAGCACGCCGCCACCTGGTCTAGGGAATGAGGTTCACCACCGAGGTCTCTCCAAAACTCACAGAGGCCTCCGTATCAAATTGAAAACCTTTTCATTATTTATTTTAATGGAATATATGGACGGTTCATAATAATTGTAGTAAATGTTGTTAGAACCATCCATTTGTTTAATTCAATTAGATAATTAAACGATTTCTGATTCAATTGATTTTTTACAAGGATGATCTTTAAAGACTAATTTAAGATATGGACCGTTGGATAATAAATTTATTAAGTAGAAGTGTGTTAATCGACAATAGAGGTAGATATGTTTGTTCACCCTCGGGATTAACCTAAGAATTGTCCTTTAGGAAATAGGAATAAAGTTATACTTCCATGATATTAATTAAGTAATAATTAACTCGCTCACAACTCTCTAACTTTTTTTTTGTTTTGATTGGGGAATTCTCTAACTTTTAAACATTATTCTGAGATGGAGACAGAAATTAGATCATATGAGAGCAAAACCTCTTTAAACTGTACTATAATTCCAAAACAAATTATCAAACTTGCTGCGAACCAAATTACTAAACAACCTTGGAAGGAAAGAAATTGCTATTTTAGACCCTAACCTGTCTCTCCCAAATCAGCTCATTTCTTGAGTCAACTCATCCGAATCTTCACAGCTATATATACTTATTCAGTGCTCAGTTTCAAAACAAAGAAGCTTCCATTTAAGTAACACAAAGTCTATAGCTTATTCCCAATCCTAACGGCTAAAACATCTTAAAAAACACGTTAAGGCAACTCAGCTGGAAAGATATAAACAACTAGCTAGCTAGCACAATCATACTTAGGGCCACCACCCCAAAATTATATCAAAACCAAAAACCCTATATGGCTATATATAAATTACACTTCCCTTTCCTGTAGTACCACAACATCCCACATTCTCAAACTAAAGCACTAGACTAAAGCCTCTCCTCTCCCTCAAATCCTCCACTTTCCCAAGAACCAAAACCACGAGGGACGAGGTATCCACATACTTATAACCACCCCACCTTACAGAGCCGATGACACCACCCCATATATTGTCTCTGTCACTACTCCCTTCATCATCTCCCTCCCTCCCTCCTAGTGATGATGTGCCCGGGTGTTTGACATGGCTGGACTCATAGCCAAGTGGAAGAGTGTTGTTTCTCTGTTTTGGAAGCTTGATTAGGATTGTTTACAAAGGAGCAGTTGGGAGAAATAGCTGTGGAGTTAGAGAGGAGTGGCCTAAGGTTCTTGTGGGTGGTCCGTAACCCACCTTCTCATAATCAAAGTGTGGCTATTGCGGTCCATCCTGACCAGGATTTGGATTTTTTGCTTCCGGATGGTTTCTTGGGTAGGACCAAGGATAGGGGTCTTCAGTCGAGTAATTGACATGAGTGATAAATAAAATCTATGAAAACTGAGATAGTGTTTATTGGAAATCTACTGCTTAATGAAACATTAGAAGTTTGAGGCGACGCCAGTGTTTCGATGTCTAGAGAGGACTGCAAGTCTATTTTTGTGTGGGTCTTTAATTAGTTTTTAGGCACCTCAATACTTGATGATGCCCAACTCGGATTCATATTACCAGAACAACCAAACGAACATTGTGTGCATCATGTTAAGGGACGTAGGCAGAGAGTTTTCGGAAGGATGAAGTGTTGAGAGGGGAGGAGTTAAGGAGGAGGGCGCCGCTAGTGGGGGAGGTTCAGGCGGCGAGGATGTCGAGGAGGGTGGACTTTCCGGCACTGCTAGGGCAAACAACGGTGAGGATTTGGGAGGGGTACGTATGCGGTGAGGGTGACGTCGCGGAGGATTTTGGTGGGGGAAGAAGGGAGGTGCATGGCTTGAAGAGGAAGTTAAGTGGAGCTGCGGTGGTGGTTGCGGTGGTGGACTTGATGTATGATATTGAGGAGGCTGTTAGTTCATAGGTTAATTTTGGATGGAGGTAGGGATGGTGTGTCTTCCATGGAGTTGAGGCTGTTTAGGAGGTGGGGTTGGATGAAGGGTGGAGCTTTGGACTTGAAGGAGTGAAAAGCGCTGAAAGATATGCATGAAGCAGTAGTTGCAGTACTGGAATGGATATGTGATTATGTGGTGATGATTGTGGTCTCTCCATTAGTAGTACACTAGTAATTGGAATTTGGAAATGTGAGAATTTAAATTTTTTGGGGAAAATTAATGCATGTAATCAGTGCTAATGATCACTGCAAACAAAGGAATTAGCTTTATGCAAGGAGAATCAGTATAGTATTTAAAGGAATGTGACCAAAAATTAAAAGGCCTAGCTATTTGACTTTCCATTTTCTTTGAATCAACCGAATGGATATGTGTTTATTGTAATAAACTCATCCAACGGTCGGTTTTTCCATTTTCTTTGAATTGATAGGGGTTGCTCTTTGGAGTGTATGATATATAAATATAGGTTTATAAGAGTAACTACGTTTGACCTAGTTGATCAAATTCGAAACAAGAACTAAATTGACTAGATTTTCTACAACCACCATAAAACATTACAATCTCTCCATCGAGCAGTTGGTTTCTCCGAATTCATTTTCCACTTCATGGTTGCTTTAGAATGAACCTAAACAATTTAAATGCAATGTATAAGTCATACAACTTTAGGAATAAAATTGGTATAGACCAATGTATTTGTAATAAAAATTAATTTTGCTTATCTTATATCCACTCACATCCATCGATGAAATATATACAAACGTGATGTGAAAAAATAAGCATGTTTCGCGGTTGTCATGGCATCGGTCAACTAATAAAACATATAAGTGTCTACGGCTGACCAATCCGATCGGATTCGAAAATATGGTGAAATTGGCTAAATTTTTTACCACACTCATAATTTATTGTAATAAACTCATTCAACGGTCGGTTTTTCCATTTTCTTTGAATTGATAGGGGTTGCTCTTTGGAGTGTATGATATATAAATATAGGTTTATAAGAGTAACTACGTTTGACCTAGTTGATTAAATTCGAAACGAGAACCAAATTGGCTGGATTTTCTACAACCACCATAAAACATTACAATCTCTCCATCGAGCGGTTGGTTTCTCCGAATTCATTTTCCACTTCATGGTTGCTTTAGAATGAACCTAAACAATTTAAATGCAATGTATAAGTCATACAATTTTAGGAATAAAATTGGTATAGACCAATGTGTTTGTAATTAAAATTAATTTTTTTTATCTTATGTCCACGCACATCCATTGATGGAATATATACAAACGTGATGTGAAAAAATAAGCACGTTTCGCGGTTGTCACGGCATCGGTCAACCAATAAAACATATGAGTGTCTACGGTTGACCAATCCGATCGGATTCGAAAATATGGTGAAATTGGCTAATTTTTTTACCACACTCATAATTCATTGTAATAAACTCATCCAACGGTTGGTTTTTCCATTTTCTTTGAATTGATAGGGGTTGCTCTTTGAAGTGTATGATATATAAATATAGGTTTATAAGAGTAACTACGTTTGACCTAGTTGATCGAATTCGAAACGAGAACCAAATTGGCTGGATCTTCTACAACCACCATAAAACATTACAATCTCTCCATCAAGCGGTTGGTTTCTCCTAATTCATTTTCCACTTCATGGTTGCTTTAGAATGAACCTAAACAATTTAAATGCAATGTATAAGTCATATAACTTTAGGAATAAAATTGGTATAGTCCAATGTGTTTGTAATTAAAATTAATTTTTTTTATCTTATGTCCACGCACATCCATCGATGGAATATATACAAATGTGATGTGAAAAAATAAGCACGTTTCGCGGTTGCCACGCCATTGGTCAACCAATAAAACATATAAGTGACTACGGTTGACCAATCCGATCGGATTCGAAAATATGGTAAAATTGGCTAAATTTTTTACCACACTCATAATTTATTGTAATAAACTCATCAAACGGTCGGTTTCTCATTTTCTTTGAATTGCCTATATGTAGCTCTCTGGAGTGTATGATGTATAAATATAGATTTATAAAAAATTAGTGTCTTTAAAAATTTATTTATCAATAAATTAGTATCTATATAAATATAGATTCTTTTGGGTACAATAATGTTATATAGATTTTTCTTTGGTTGTATTTGATCATTATCCATTGAATTTCCAAAGCTTGATTAAAAAAAAAAAACTTGTGTCTTTAAATATTTATTTATAAATAAAGCCCGCAAGGCCAAGCCCGGCCGTGCCCGAAAAAGCTCGCAAGGCCCGCTTTATATGGACGGGCTTGGATCCTTTGAT
>JANPXK010000350.1:0-25938 GCA_024704745.1 Rosa lucieae | reverse complement strand
GGAGGCAAGCTTGTCATTGCCCAGATTTCGGCGTAGGTCCCGGAGAAGGGAGAAATCGGAGGAAGAAGAAACCAGACCGAAGAGGAAGAAAGGGTCGGGGGGGGGGGGGGGGGGGAGAGAGAGAGAAAAAGCTGTTAGGTTTCCAAAAATGGAAACTTACCACAGTAACTCGGCTATTTATAGAAAATGACCATGAACAGTAACTTTACCTTTTCGGTTATAACTTTCGCATATGAACTCCGATTTTTACGTACCACATATGCACGCGCTCGGTTTAACGTCCTCTACAACTTTCATGAATAATATTCTCTCAAATTTTGACCCGAATAAAAAGTCAACTTTTAAGGCCCCCCAAAATGTCGAAACGGAGCCAAAAAGTAAATGTAAATGTCGTTTACCAATCGAAAGACTCGTAAACTGGTAAATTTAGGTTCGAGACGTTACAATAGACTGTGGGGAAACTTTTACTAGATTCATGTGCAATTTAAAGTTTCGTGGAATGTAGATTATTTGAGGGTTATTTGTAATTGTTCGATATCATTTAGTCTAGTGGCTGTTCGAGGTCGTGGAATCATAAGAATATAATCTAGTGATTACTTTTTTTTTTTTGGTAGTGATTTACTTTGTTGAAGAAATTACGATGATGTTTCATAATTACAAACTATTAGTTGTCGTTAACGTAAAATTAATATTACTTAAAAAGCTTTGTCGTTTGAAAGTGTCACTTGCGATCAAAACAAAAGACTTTGGTGTCCATTTAGTAAAAGACAGGTCGAATATTTCGTACCACTGGTCGTGTCTAGTGTTAACAGAGTAGTAAAATTTACCTTTTTTTTACCACACTATTACTGCAGCTTGCTTAATTGGTTAGTGGTCTACAGCTATTGTACACCTGTCATTTTCTTATGTAATCTGGGAAGGTATATAACTGTGCACTGCCCTCTTTTTCGTTTGTAATAGATTGGCCTGATCAATATAACAAATTTCTCTCTCTATTTTCTCTCTGCTTCCTCTCTTTTCTGTGTTCATGGATTCAAGCTTTCATGGCATCAAGAGCCAGGTTCGATTGGGACCAGAGTTCTATATTGGCCTGAGGCCTAGCTGCTTGAGGTTCATCAAGCTATTGCTTATTTCTATTTGTTTCTGGTTTTGATTCAGCCATATTAGAGAAAGATTCAAGTTTGAGATAAGTTCCTCTTCTAAATCTGGAATTATGGAAGCCCTGAAAAGTTGAAATTTGTTGCTGATTGCTGGTTCCGAAGCCTTGATTCCATGATGGAATTCAGTAGTGTGCTACTATTTTAGTACAAGATTTATTGGTTTTTTTTGTTGTGATTTGCTTGAGATTGAAGTTTGGTGAAACCCTAATTTTTGTTCATAGACGATTCAGTGCTGAGTTGTGAGATTCACAGTGATTTACTGGAAATTGAAGATTATAGAAATACTAGTTATTGATACCGGAAGCTTAAACCCGTCTCTCATATGAAATTGTTCAAGTTCCATATAGCTGAATTTTTTTGCCTCTAGCTGGGAAGATTGGCTACTTGTTACAAGGTCTATATAGTTTCTCCTACTGCATCTTGATAAAACCTTAAATCTCAGAGATAGAAATGGCTTTGCCTACTACTAATGCATCTGCTACTCACACTATCTGCAATTGAGTTTCTTGATCAATAGTGTATTCTGTTTGCGAGAAGTCTGCTACTCTGAGGATTCAAGTTGGTTGGACATTTGTTACAAGTTGTTGTGTTGGAAGTGTTGCAGCTTGTATTGATATCCACAGTCAAGCATCATGAATAGCAGTTTTGACTTGAGCA
This sequence comes from Rosa lucieae, assembly GCA_024704745.1. Lineage (NCBI taxonomy): Eukaryota > Viridiplantae > Streptophyta > Magnoliopsida > Rosales > Rosaceae > Rosa > Rosa lucieae. The sequence goes on along the minus strand of JANPXK010000350.1, from coordinate 24,121 downwards.
ACTTTATACTATCCAATTTCTGCAATCTGATTTAGTTCGCTTAGATGGCTCTAACTATGTCACATGGAAATTTTTATTGGAAACAATGTTAAAAGGTTGTGGCCTAATGAAATATGATGATGGTTCATTCCCTTGCCCTTCTCAATACTTGATCACAGAAGAACATGGTGTTACATGTGAAATGACATACTTGGAAGCAAAACGATTATGCTGTTATGGCTTTGCTTGCTGCTACTCTATCTAGTGATGTTCTCTCTTTTGTTGTTGGAAGTAATACTTCTAGAGAATTTTGGTGTTTGCTCAAGGAAAGGTTTGCTTCTACTTCATGGTTTAACAAAGAGCAACTAAAGACCAACTTTTACAAACTCCAAAAAGGTTCAGATTCTATTGACAAGTACTTGGATATGGTGAAGATGGCTTGTGATCAGTTGGCCAATGTTGGGATTCATATGACTGATGAAGACATAGTTATCTCTTTTCTTCTTGGATTGCCATCAGATTATACTACCATGAAAACTATAATCAGGGCTAAGCATAACCTCATTTCAATGCAAGAGTTAAGGTCTCTTTTGCTCATTGCTGAAGTTGAACTTGAAGAGGTTGACAAGTCTATTTCCTTGCCTTCCAATACTGAAGTCGTAGCACAAGGTGATAATTTCAGAGGGACTACTACTACACCAACTCATGTTACAGATGCCAAATGTGATGTTACTACCTTGATGCCTCCAAGTACTATTGCCTATTCAAGGTACATGAATGCTCCTTATGTCATTACATCTGTTCCTACAATGACTTCTCCATATGCTGCAAATACTGTTGTACAGAATAAGAACTCCATTATGCAACTTTTGTCGACCCATGATCCTATATTCAATGAATGGTATGTTCAACCACAAGGAAATTCTGGATATGCTTACAATACTTGTGAAAGTCAATACAATGAAGCATTCAATTCTGGTGCTACTCATCAAAATGAAGGTCTCATGCAACAACATGGTTTTGGTTTCTCACAATAGAATGAAGGTTTCTCACACAAAGGCTACTCAAGTTCTATCATGTGTCGGCTCTGTAAAAGGACTGGTCATTCTGCATCTAGGTGCTATCATAGATAGTCACAACCTCAAAATACACTCTCCAGCAGCTCTTTCAATGTGAAATGCCAAATTTGCCATTGTTTTGCCCATATTGCTCCGTCATGCTCTCAAAGATCTGCTCCTCGACAAATTGTTACCTCTGGCACTTCATTGAGATGTCAAATTTGTTTGAAAACAGGTCACAGTGTAGCTGAATGCTCCATAGGCATCACTACGCTTTCCAACCACCAACTTCTACAATACCTCAATCTATAGCTTCTTCTTTTTCATCTCATCCAATGCCAATTGTCACTGGTGCTCTACCAAGTCTCTGTCATCCCTTGTTGCATGGTAATGCTTCTCAGTTACTGCCTCTCTTTCCTCTTGGCTGAAGCGCACATCTGGCCTGATAGCTTGCAGATTTATTCACCAAGGATTTATGCTCAACTCAACACTAATACATGTGTGCCAGCTTGATGTCAGAGCCCTCCCATCAAGCTGAGGAGGGGTGTTAACAGAGTAGTAAAATTTACCTTTTTTTAGCACACTATTACTGCAGCTTGCTTAATTGGTTAGTGGTCTACAGCTATTGTACACTTGTCATTTTCTTATGTAATCTGGGAAGGTATATAACTGTGCACTGCCCTCTTTTTCGTTTGTAACAGATTGGCCTGATCAATATAACAAATTTCTCTCTCTATTTTCTCTCTGCTTCCTCTCTTTTCTGTGTTCATGGATTCAAGCTTTCATCTAGGCACAAAAATGCCAAAATTAACAAGTCAAGGAAGTGAACAATGAGGTGAGAGTTGAGAGATGGTATGGTTTTCCAAAGTCCTCATTCTCAACCGATTTCACAACTTGAATCGCAATGAAGTTAATGACCTCAACAAGACAGGCATATAAATTATATAACTAAAAGTTGGCTTCGGCTGGTGATCGATGTTGGATGAATGTGTGGAAGTCCAAGTAGTAAAGACATTGAAGAGTCTCCACCCATCAGTGCCTATGGGTCACTAAATTTGTAGGGCTATTCTGGGAAAACTATCCAGTGGCTGATAAAGAACGAAAATTCTGCTATCCACCCAGGTCGTGCTCACCTGGTGACGTGGCCGAACGACAGCCGCGAATTGGTATGGCTAGGCTATAGGTCTTGGTTTACTGGCTTTTTCGACGTGTTTTCTGGTAGGTTCGATCACCGGTGGCTACAATTGAGGTATGAAAATTCATATTCTGTACAAGGTCTACATGATGGTACACTCGAAGAGGACTTTTGGTTCCACTGCCGGGTCAGGGTGCTTTGGGTCTAGGGGGTTGTTGGTGCTCCTTACGCCGTCGATTTGGATTTCTTGGACTCCTTGGAGACATTTGGGATTGCTGGGTCTTGGGATTTCTTGGATCTCCATGGCAATTTTTCCGATCTCTAGCGCCTTGGATAAGAGTTTCAGTTCGCAGAGGTGAGGAGCTTGTTTAACGTTATCGTAGTTCATCTCGATCGTAACTTACTATAACCAAGGGCAAATGTGTGGAAGGGTTTGGAGGTGGAGGGAGTAGTTACTTGGCGAAGGAGAAGAGAAGCTCTGCTTCTTGATGAGGAAGACGTGTTTTTTTCACTGACCTAAACGTAAACGTACTGTCAAAAAGGTAAGCACCACCTAGGTGGATAGCAGACTCTCCGGATAAAGAACGAAAATTCTGAGCACCAACTAGGTGGATAGCAGACTCTCCGGACAAAGAATCATTATCTAAGTTCACATAGTTGAAATTAGCGTTCATAAATCCTTCGCATTATAAAAAATAGAGGATAGTTTGGTTCGTTCCCGTGCTCCATGTAGAGTAAACGCTAAGCTATCATTACTAGATTTAACGATTGTACATGGTGCAACTTAGCAGATCCATAGGCAACTGTCACTGTCAAATTCCTCGTAAGCTATTGAGCTTTCACATCCTAGCTATATGGTTGACTAGGCCGGCTAGGTTAAGGGGGCATGGGTAGAACTGTAGAAGTAGCATATACTATATAACTGCATGCATTGTTCGATCTAGACTATTGACGTACTAATTCAAACCAGTATGAAGATGTAATTCACTTCCATAATGCTTTGAGACTAATTTGGATAACATGCATCCATTGTTCAATCTAAATTATTGACGTACTATTTCCTTAGCTACTAAATCAAGGATCAACATTTTGTAACGTTGTTTTTAAGATAATCAACAAATGCACCAATGTAGTGGATCTAGGTTTTTAACGTTGTTTTCCCTATTGTTTTATATGAGCCAATTTCATACCTAGCTGGATTGATTTCTAACTTCAACTACCCGATCGACTTTGTTTTACGTATAGTTGCCCAGAGAAAGAAATCTAATTTTCTATTAACTAGCTTCTTCTCTTGTATTAATTAACAACTCGCTTTCAAAAATTGAAGATGTTGCATAAAATCTTATTTAAGTTAATTAACTTGTTTGTCTTGCTGGAGCTGCCAACATGCTTCTAGATTCAGATTATAGTAATTATAGATGTAGACTTCTCTAATAATAAAAGATTTGGATTGTATGAATCGGAGGGAATTGTAATGACCAGACCATATACATATTGCATTGCAGATTGTTTTATTGGTTTCAACGTGTACTCATTTTTTTTTTTTTTTGAATAGATCCTTCTACGGTCTACTTTATTTATTAATAACTGGACCAATTATACAAATGTTAGAGTAATTATTGGTTGATTCTCAATTAATCATAATTGATCATCAATCCTTATTGTTATATGTAACTCCCAGACTATTAACTTCCATGATTGTACTTAACTCCCAGATTTGTAACTCCCATGATTGTACTTAGACATAGATTAGTCTAGGTTCACCTTTATACTAGTACGCTAGAATAGTACTGTTATTATCATAATCAACCCTATAAAGAGGCCCATGATTTTGTACATGAGACAAGTTGAATATATAGAAATCTCCTTACTATTTCAACATGGTATCACAGCTTTTGACTCTGTGACCTCAACCACTTCACCCACTCACAACCTTTTGATTTGGTTCATTTTCCCTCAACGTGTCTTTTATCAAAAACTACCACATCGTTGTCCTTCTTGTTGTCTTACCATGGACAAGTCAGATGTCTCTCAACCCATACAAATTATACTGGAGGGTCCAAATTACACTTTTTGGGCTCAAGCCATGTGTAGTTTTCTCAAAGGAAGCAAGCTATGGCGTTATGCTACTAGAGATATTACTCAACCAACCAAGCTCAATAACGAAACTGATGACAAGTTTGCTGAACGACTTGAAGATTGGGACAATAAGAACCACCAGGTCATCACTTGGTTTCGCAACACCTTATCTTCCTCAATCAACCATCAATTTGGCCGGTTCAACACAGCCAAGGACATTTGGAATTTTTTAAAGAAGCGCTATACAACCACAGATCTTGCTCACAGATATCAACTTTTGAGCACCCTTCATCGTATGCGCCAAGAACCTGGTCAGTCAATCAATTCATTCCTCTCTCAAATGCAATTTATTTGGGATCAATTAACACTTGCAAAACCTACATGAGATTGTGATGGTGATGCCACAAAGTTCTCTAACCATAGAGACCAGGAACGTTTAATGCATTTTCTTATGGCTCTTAATGATACATTTGAGCCCATACAAGCCTCACTTCTTCATCGGAGTCCTCTTCCAACCCTTGAAAGTGCTATAATTGATCTTATTGTTGAGGAAACTTGCCTCAGTACCCTTCAGACTAGACGCACAGATGTTGTTCTTGCTACTCCTTATAACAGAGGAGACATGTCTTCATCAAATCAGAGGGTGTGCAAATATTGTCCTCAGCCGGGTCACTTTTTGTTGGATTGTCCAAAAAGGGTTTGCAAATATTGCCACAAAACAGGTCATTACCTTGATGATTGTCCAATCAATCCCAACAAACGTCCCAACAATAAACTGTTAGCATTGAAGCCACCCTCAAGTGCAAGAGGTACAAGTTATAGAATAGGGAATTAAGTAAGGATGTCGAACCCACGAGGATTGGTAAATCCTTTCCTAGCTAGGGAAAACCTAAGGAAAAACTAGAAGAATATGCAAATGTACAATCACAAACAAAGGCTCACAAGTGAACCAAAGTTCATGGTGAGTATGTGCAAGATGGTGTGTAGAGATTTGATTTTGATTTTGAGATTGGTTTCTATTCAAATTGAAACAATGAAAACAAGTAATATAAACTAAGCTAAACTAAACTAGTTGTTATCAAATGGATAGGAGTTAGGGCATCGGGTTTCACCTTTTGCCTCCCTTGCAAGCATTAAAGCAATTGAATATGAATGATGCAAAGCTAATTGTCTAACAACCCTCTTAGCATCCAGATAGGACTACTAAGGCTTAAACCCCTTTCATTTTATTAACTCTAACCGGATAAGTCTAGAGCTAACTACCTAGAGACAAATTCAATTACCGGATAGGTCTCAATCCCTTGCCCCTAAATGCATAAAGCTTAGAGTTTAGGTAACCAAGCAAGCAAACCAATCCTATCACTAGGTGATTTTAGCTCACTACCCTCACATGCACACATGGTGTGCTTTCATGCTCCCTTTTTGCCTAAAGGTAATCAATCTCTAGGAAAAACTTCATGTCATGGCAAACACATAACTCAAATTGATTAGGTCTAAGTAATGCATTCAACTATTGACTTAGCATGTGAGAATGACAACATGAATTTGCATCAATTTATAAGCAAAAGCATCAATCCAAGTAAGTTTGGTTAGGGCTTTCAACCCTGGCCCCAACTAGTTCACTACTCACACATAGTTAGATACACAAGCTTCAACATTCTATTAAACATCAAATACATAAAGAGATAGGGAGTAAAGGGTGACTATTGATGATGCCGGAAGAGGTGGTGGAGATGGGTTTCCAAGAACATGATGTGGTGGTATTCACCTACTTCTCCTTGCTCCAAGCTGTTGATATTGGTAAGAAAAGTAAAATTTGGAATTCTAAGGTGAGTTGTGGTGTTGAATGGTGGAGGAAATGGAGATTGTAGTAGTGGAAATGGAGGTTTTAGAGGTGGAGATGATGGTTTTAGTGGTGGAAATGGTGGTGTCTTCTCTAGAGAGAAAAATGGATCTTGGATAGGATGAAGATGATTGAATGAAGTCAAGAATGTTGAATAATTAGTCTTTGGCCTCTCTTTGATCAGCTATGAATGTCCTTTATGGTCCCAAAGTGTGCAAGATATGTTCTTACATAATTGTCCCCCAAATGGTCCCAAATTGGCAAGGTGACAAAAGACGAGGTGTAGGGAGATATTTGAATTTCAAGTGATGGGAGGTTCTCACCACCATGGTCCTCATTTGATGGAGAAAAGACCTTCAATGAGTGGCGGCTTGCTGGAAAAGTCGATTTGCAATTTTCTTCCAATCTCTGTGTCTTCTTCCCCTAGCTTCAAATCTCCGCATTTCAAGCCTCAAATAGTCAAAGGTTTTCTACAAATAAAAGGAAATGGATTAAAAAGGGCAAAATAGCATGGAAGACAAATCAATTTTCATAATTATGAAGCACAATTGCATAAGTAATTTGTGACTCAACATAAACCTAAAGGAGGCCAATATAGATCCAATCACAAATCCAACTTCAATTCTCATTCTGTTGCTGCTGCTACGAATCAAGGTTCCAATGTGGATGATCTTACTCCTTCAGAGTCTCTCTCCATCACTTGTTCTGTGAGTGATTTAGAGTCCATTCTCAAACAGGTTCTTTCTAATTCTAGTACACCTCCACCTTCTGCCGTGTCTGCTACTTCAGGCAACTCCTCTTGGTTCTTTGATTCTGCATGCTGTAATCACATGACATCTGACCCATTCATTTTTAGTTCTAAACAATATAGTTCTCATGTGCAAAAAATTTATACAACTGATGGTTCAAATATATTTGTCACCCACAATGGCACAATTTCCACTTCCAATTTCCTCCATTGATCAACCAGCAGATCTGTTCACCAAGGCACATCCACCTGGCAGTTTTAAAGAGTTAGTTTCCAAACTCAAGTTGGCTTCAAATCTGCCACCTTAAGTTTAAGGGGGGATGTTAGAGTAATTATTGGTTGATTCTCAATTAATCATAATTGATAATCAATTCCTTGATTACCTCTCTGGTTTATTTTCATATGTAACTCCCAGACTTGTAACTCCCATGATTGTACTTAACTCCCAGACCTGTAACTCCCATGATTGTACTTAACTCCCATAACTCCCATGATTGTACTTAACTCCCAGATTTGTAACTCCCATGATTGTACTTAGACATAGATTAGTTTAGGTTCACCTTTATACTAGTATGCTAGAATAGTACTGTTATTATCATAATCAACCTATAAAGAGGGCCATGATTTTGTACATGAGATAAGTTGAATAGAAATCTCATTACCATTTCAACACAAATTAAAAAAGAAACGACTCAATCCGTGAAAAATAGGAGAGAGAGCTTGCACGCTCCTGAGGAGAGAGAGAGAGAGAGTTTTTCTCCTTGTCCTGCCGCGAGCACTTATGCCTATCGTTAGAAGGGATGTTGTCGAGTCCATGTGTGTACTACAAGCAAAAAGAGCTATACGCACTTATTGAAATCAGTGGGTATAAATCCTAATAGCTACTGAAATATGTGTGGGAAGCCCAATGACTACCCTACACTCACAGATGTTATGTCTGTTCAATTTGGAGGGGGGGGGTGGTCTTTCATCTTTCCCCACTAATAGAAAAATCAATGTGACTTTTTTAGTGAGACCCAGCTCTACACCAATATATATATCATTAAAAATCTTTGGTATTTAACATCAGTGTGAAATAGTGAACTTAGGGCTGGGCATTTAGCCCGAAAACCAAAAAAATCGGCCTGAGACAGGCCCAAATGGTCAAGGCTTTTTAAAAAAATTTCATAGTTTAGCAAGGCCTGGGTCGAAAGCAATATAAAATAGTCTGGGCCCAGGCTTAAGAAATTAAAAAAAAAAAAAAAAAAGCTCGAAGTCCTGTTTTCTGACTTTATCTATTGACTATATAATACTAAAGCTATTTACCCTACTCTCTCTCTCTTCCTCTTTTCACTGCCATACACTCTCTTCTCCTCTTCGTCTTCTTCATCTTCTTTGTCTTCTTCTTCTTCTCTCGTCTCCTCTCTTATTCTTTGTTGATACCTTCTCTAACTTCTTCTAGCTATGATTTTCGTCATCTTACATACCCAAGATTTTCATTTCTATTTCTCCATATCTCAAATTTTGATTCATGTGTTGATGTAAACAGAGTTGCAGATCGGGAAGTTTCAATTTCCAAATCCATGCCATGTTGAGGAGAGGGCCAAGAGAATCAGGGGTCAATTATATATATATATTGAATGGATGAGAACTGGATTAGTTTTGTGTGCCTAATGAGTTTAAGCTTCACTCTTCTTAATTAATTGTTGGATCATGAGTGTCGAGAATAAACTTCTCTGATACACACACACACACACACCTTAATCCATGAGAAGAAAATGGATGCTTCTAGCCGGCTGTTGGTGTTGGTAAAAAATAGTTTTTGTTTGTGACAATAGCTTTTATTGTTGATGAGAGTAGCGTTTCTGGTGTTGGTGTGAGAGTAGCTTTTGCGACCTCACTGAAGAGGAGAGAAAGAATGATTGGAGATTTTTACTCTTGTGGCATTTTCATAAATATATTGATATTTGATATTCAAAATTTAAGACATTTTGTTTAATCTAGTGGCTTTATGAGGGAAAAAAAAAAAAGAGTTGGTGGTCCTTTTGATAATGTAACATTCAAAAATGGCCCTATATATAATTGGAAAAAAAAAATAATCAGATGAAGTCTTTGATACTGCACTATTAAAATTGATTGAGTTTCAATCTCCTCACTATCTCTTTCTCATCTGTTTCCTCATCAAGATGATACAGCACAATCGAGATTCATCATACTCTCAGTGTATATCCCCAATACGGGGTAAACCTATGGTACATTAACATTTCTCATACATATATTATTTCATATAATATTTATCACTTTGAGGACTATGTTATCACTTTAAGAACTCATGTGGCAATTAGAAAAAAAAGTCCTCATTAAGATAAATAAAGTCCTCGTTAGAATAAAGTTAACTTGAAAAAAGTGCTCATTATGAATAAGGTCCATGTTAGAATAAAGTAGGTTCTCATTTGAGTAATTAAGTCCTAAAAATGGTAATTGTGGTAATTCTTTTTTTCAGTAATTAAGTCCTAAAAGTAGTAATTGTGTATGTATGTCATATGTTAATATATTGCAGAATTTCTCCTCCAATATGTTACCCTTAATTCTTTTCTTTTTATTTCTCCTTGCTCTAACTAAATTTTGTGTACTTTATGCCATTTGTTGATGATAACCATCAAACCTCATGATATCTAGTTGACGTTATGTAAAAGTTCTTTCATGTTCATTTAATTATTAAATGGAAATTGATACTTTAAAAAAAAAAAAAAAGAAGCGAAAAAGGGCAGCTCATTGCCCTTAATCGAAGTTTTATTGATAGAAATTACCTGTGGCCTGTGGGTATAGGAATTACATGAACATGCAAATAATATAACCCTACAGAAAAGGAAACTTTAGAAACGGATCGAACCCAAAGTTAACAATTGGTGTAGACCATATTGTAGCTGGCTCTTTGTTTGATCCTTTAATGTATATATAGATTGAGCACTTACATATGGTTGGGGCTGCTCATTTTTGATGATGAAAAAGACGGATGGGAAGTCCCTTGGCGGGGGTAGGGAAAGGGGCAACAGTGGTCTTCTCATCAGGGAAAACCTTCTCCCACTTGAACCTTGTCACCAAGTTGTGCATGAACACCAATGTCACCACCCGAGTGTACTCATTCCCGGGACACATTCTCGGGCCTCCGCCGAATGGAAGAAACGTGTAAGGTGCCGGTCCCTTTCCTTCAAATCTTGACGGGTCGAATTTCTCTGGTTCGGGGAAACAATCAGCGCTCTTGTGTGTCGAGTTTGCGCTCCAGTACAACTTCCACCCTTTTGGAATGGTGAAACCATTGAAGACGAAATCGGTTAAAGCTTCCCTGAAGGCTCCTTGAACAGGTGGTGCCATCCTCAGCACTTCTTGAGCTACATTCCATGAGTATTTCATCTTCTGAAGGTCTTCCCACTTCAACGGCTCCCCTGGGGCTTTTGAATTTACAGTCTCCATTTGCTCTGTTTCAATTTATACAGAGAAAATAACTATAAACATTGAAAAACGATAATTATCTTTAATCATTTATACAACTCCAAACAACCATATGATAAGATTTAATTATTTATTTATATTCATTATGGAGGTTTGTAACCTATTCAAACTTGAAAGTTAGGCTCTCACACCTATTCATTAATTGTTCAATTATAATATTTTGAATTTAAATAATCTTTGTTTTTTTAATAAACATCACAGAAATTTCCATTAATAAAAGGTAAGGCCAGAATGATCATTACATATTATCCTGCTACCATCTACAGATAGGCAAGAAGTTGTTATGAAGAACACCACAGTAATATATGGGATAAGACCATTCATTCGACGTATCATGCTCACTTATTAAAAGCAAACCTATTCAACTATGACCAAGCAAAGCATAGTAATAGGCTATTTTAAACAAAAAACCTAACTAAATAATGGTTAATGAGGTGGTTATATCCTAACAACTTGGTCCTTATAGGGCTATCGATCATAAATATCTATCTGCTAAGTGGTAATTAAATAATCTTCCATCTCTAGTTCATGAAAACCTAATAAATGATTAAACACCATTTCAAAAAAAAAAATATTATTAAACACTAGCAAATTCTGAACGTAATTCGAAGACACAAAACCTAATAAATGATTAAACACCATTTCAAAAAAAAAAATTTATTAAACACTAGGAAATTCTGAACGTAATTCGAAGACACAAAATCTAGTTAATTAATGAAGTGTTGATTAGCTCTTGATCCATCTTTTTCACAAATGGAATAAATTAAAAGTATAGAGGCTTAAGGACTCATCATACGCACTGTCTAAAATAGTTAATCAGTCAAGGTAATGAGTCCATTTTTTTTTTGGTTACATTGGAGAAGAATCAAACCCTTGATTTAGCCTAATTCTAATCCAGTTCTCAACCTCTCTCAACTTAAGCTAACCCCAAGGGCGAATAAAAAGTCTTTGAGATGCTTGATAAATTTTATTATCCATTAGTTAAAAGATAGACGAATTTTCATATTGAAAACCATTAATTTTATTTTTTTCGCCAAATAATACAGAGAACATAGCACGTGTAGTTTTTAATCAACTCCTGTAGTACGACGAACATACCCTTGTAGACTGCATTGTAGATATGAGGAAGCTCGCCAAGATACTTCACAATGAAAGTCAATTCAGCACTTAGTGTGTCGAAGCCGGCAACCAACATACCAAGAATCTTATCGGCGATATCAGATTCCTTCAGATATGTTCCATCTTCATCAGAGGTCAAGAGCATGTGTGATAACATGTCTTGTGTGGGGGATGCATTGCCGTCTGCTAAGTCGACCTTCCTCTGCTTGATGATCTTGTACAAATCCTTCCTAATCAAGTTGGCGGCCTTGATGGCTTTATTAAATGGGGTTCCGGGGAAGTCGATGGGCATCGATGTGATTCCGGCATTCACTACATGGAACGGTTTGCTGAGTTTTTCTATGTCCGCTTGATCTTCAAGGCTAACAAACAAGCGTGCAGCAAGCTTGAAGGTGTAGCTGTTAATGACATGTAGAACAGTTTCTGTAGTTAATAGAGAATTTGATTGATAACCATATTATTGTTTGAGTGTGTGTGTGTGTCTATATATATATATATATATATATAGAATCATTCTCAGGTGCGGATATCCGCACCTAAGAAAAAAGGTGCGGATTTCCATTTTTCCCCCACTTTCCGATCACATTTTCACATCTTAGCCGTTCAGTTTTGAGGTCCTAATGTATAGATCATCTCTACAAAATTTCAGCCAAATTGGTGATCGTTAAGGCATCCAAAACTGCAATTTACACGAACGGACTGAATCTGCCGAACCGGAACCGTTCGTGTACATTGTTGTAAATTTCAGTTTTGGATACCTTAACGATCACCAATTTGGCTGAAATTTTGCAGAGGTGATCTATACATTAGGACCTAAAAACTGAACGGTTAAGATGTGAAAATATGATCGGAAAGTGGGTCAAAACTGGAAATCCGCACCAATGAAAAACTGCGGACGTCCGCAGTGGAGAAGGCCTGTATATATATATATATATATATATATATATTAGTGAGGTGCTACCAAGTAGCTACCACAAGTTGATGAAGACCGAATTTGGGATAATTTAACTTAAATCACAAGAAGTTCTAATTTTTAGCTTATAAAAACTACATTTTATCAATTTCTATAAGTAGCAACTTAATCTTGTAACTCTTGAAATAAACTGCTTTATTAAATTTTATCAAATAATTTTTACTGCTTAAATCAGCTTTTTACACATTAAGCTATTCCAAATTGGACCTAACTATTTCTTTTTTCCCTCAAAGAAGCTACATGTTACTTACATAAATCATTTTTAAGATAATATTTCTACTTTATATTAACAATTTATGTATCTGATCTGACAACGTAGTTACTAAGAGTCTAAAACCCATTTAGAAAAAGAGAAGAAAAAGAGTAACTTTGCAAAAGTTTTCGTTATAAACTCCATAGGTAGTAAATTTTTTAAATTCATTGAGTTGGATCATGGACTTACTTCTTGGTGAGTTCGAAGGCATGAACTTCCTTTTGGTTTTCCCAGCTATGTGCAAAGTGGGACTGGGTACACTGGTCAATGATTCCGAAGTATCGTTGCAGAGCGTCGAGCTTCACGAAGTTGGGTAGCATCCTTCTCATCTTTGTGGCCTCCTCTGCGGCGGATCCGGTGGAAGAAGGGAAGATCTTATCGACACAGCTAGGAAACCAGACTTTGACAAGCTTGTTTTCATTGGAGAACAAGAACTTGTTGCAAGCGGTGCCGCACAAGAAGGCAGTTCTCTCCCCAATCAAGGAGGTCTTGAAGACTTGGGAGGAGTGCTTGTTCACCCGGTCTAAGATGAACTTCTCGGGGTGGCCTTTCTGACCCGAAGAGACGAACTCGTAGGTCTCTCCTATCACCGGGTAGCCCACGTTACCCGGCGGGAGGTTGTTGCCGGTGAACTGGGATCTGTGCCTGTAGAAAAGCACCAAGAGAGAGATTGCCAGAAAGGAAACAAAGCCCAAGAGGAGGGTGATGGGTTGGAAATAATATTGCTCCATCACCATGGTTTTGAGAGCTGAGGAGGATCTTTGGTGATGGAGTTTGTTTGAATGGTTTACAGGGATCAAGTGAATCTGAGACGCATTGTGTCATTGAGTTTATATGCAATTATATATGCCATACTGATCGAGTTCAAAGCTCCAAGCGAAGCTGGGCTGGGTGATCGACGTGCAAGTCTCTCTCTTATTTTTATTTTTATTTTTATAATAAGTGGCACTATCAAGGCCTTTTTAAATAAGGAGTGGCAGTATCAAAGTCAAACTAAGTTGGCGATAAGATATGTGCCATCGGAGCTCCCAATAATACAGAGAATAATATTAATTGAAGTGTGGAGTTTAACGTACTATATATCTGGGAATTTTTTTTTTTTTTTTTTACGTAGTTTACCATATTCATGTGCAATTAAAATTTGGAATACTTAATTATTCAAATAAGAACAAAATTTAGTGATTAACGTTGTTGAAGAACTTATTACTTAAATGACGACGGTGTTTCATAACAACCGGTATGAGTTGTCGTCAATGTAAAATTACTTTAAAAGCTTTTTGTTTGGTAGTGTCAATTGTGATAAGTGTGGTGCAAACACAAGTTGAATATTTCACAGCACTGGGCAGTCTAGGTATAAAAATGCCAAATTAACCGGTCAAGGAAGTGAACACCTCACATCGAATCCTATTCGATCATTCTGAGATAATTGTATTCATCTTCTCCCTTGTGGAGTCTTTATATACTCATACAACCTTGGACATTAAGGAAAGGGAAAAAAATACAAACAGTACCTGACCTTTGGCCCATTAGTAACTTTAGTACCTGACAAAAAAAATATATCACTTTAGTACCTGAAATTCGGACCCCGACCCAACTTTAGTATCTAAAACACTGTTGGCCGTTACGGCGTTAGTAAATTGACATAATATAAAGGGTAAATGGGTAATTTGAGTCTCTAATATTATTTGTTTTTTGTTTCCTTCACTTTTTGGTCCAAATCCTATCCCGGCACCCAGAAATTTGATCTGGGCACCCATCTCACCATTCTTCGCCAAATGCATGAGAAGGAAGAAGGTGGGGCTGTCGAGGCTGGAGGAGGAGGAAGAAGAGATAACGTGAATCGAACCCGGACACCACAGTGTCTCACCTCCACCATTATTGTAGACAACAACCTCAGATGAGTCAAACCCGGCCACTGTCCCGCCCGGCAACTTCAGAATCAGACCTCTCTTCTTGGTCAATTACGTTTCCAGGTTTCACGACTCCGGTCGAATCAGTGAGAGAGAAACGAAGTAGAGAGAAAATCAGGGTTATACTTTCCTGGCCTGGCTAGCTTTGTCACCTCCCGGAGGTTAATCTGGCAGCGCCGGCATCTCAATGACCTCTTTCCTCTCCGGCGCCGTTAAACATTTATCTTTCCTCCATTATTCACTTCTGCAAATCTCACAGTTCTGGGTTTCGACGAGAGAGAGAGAGAGAGAGAGAGTTCAGGCCTTGGCTTATCCCTCTGTTTGACAAAGCTCCTCTCTTTACTCTTCTCGCTGGCCAGATGGCCCATTGGGCTTGGGGATGGGGTTGCTGTGTTTCAGCAACTGGGATTTATTGAAATTGGGGAGTTAGGGAAAGAGGAAGAGGTTCATGAGATTGATGTGGATGAATTAGAGGCTTTGTTGTCTCTTCTTCATGGTAGTGCTAATGGTCTCTTGAGTCTAGTTTCAGGGATTTGGATTTGACTTTAATGAAGAATCTGTGGTTAAAGTACTTGAAACTCCACTTATTGTGGAGGAGAACTTGATTAGGTTCTTCAAGTGGGTTTTGAAGGAAACACCCGAGTTTAGAAATCTGGAAATTGAAGTCCAGTCAAGAGTCTAGCTACAGATTTTGGCTTCTTGAAATCGACTCAAGATTGAGAGAGATGGATAAACTGAAATTTGAAGCTTGAAAGATGAAACTGAGTTTGAACTTTGAAGATTGAGAAATAGGGAGAGTTGGGAGGAAGAAGAAGATGAATAGAGCGTGAGGAAGAAGAAGAAGAAGATATTGAGTGAAGGGACGAGAATGCCCCTCAAAGTTTGCAGCCTACCAAACACCGTAACGGCCAACAGTGTTTTAGATACTAAAGTTGGGTCGGGGTCCGAATTTCAGGTACCAAAGTGATATTTTTTTTTTGTCAGGTACTAAAGTTACTAATGGGCCAAAGGTCAGGTACTGTTTGCATTTTTTTCCCTTAAGGAAACTGATAAATATATAATGAATGCTTAATAGTTAACTAATTACATTAAGAAACATATTCATATATAATTAATTACATAATCATACAGCTCATGTCTACACTTTCCTCAAGTTGGTGCATAGATGTATGTCAGTCGTGCCCAACTTTTCAAGTTCAAGTGAGTTGTTAAATACCTTTTTTGACATTTGGTAAGAATATCTGCAAGCTGATCTATTCTGACTGAACAAATCAAAATCGAATCACTTTCAGGTTCAAATTGTCTTTAATGAAGTGTCGGTCCACTTCCCCGTGTTTAGTATGATCATATTGTACTAGTTTGTGTGCAATCTTACAACTGGCTTACTATCACACTGCAAGTCCATAGGTCTTGCGGACTTAAAACCTAAGTCCAATATATGTCAGGTCGATCCATAACAACCCACACACGTACCATGTGTACCATTCCTCTGAATTTTGGTTCTATATTAGATTTTGCAACCACTTTTTGCTTCTTGCTTCGCCAAGTATGAGATTTTCTCCAACAAATGTGAAATACCCAGATGTAGATCTCTTGTTTGATTTGAATCGCAACCCTTTACTTGGTGCACCTTTTCAGTACTTCAAAATTTTGTATAACTTAATGATGTAACTTTTGAAATAAATCGCTTTATTAAATTTTATCAAACACATTTTACTATTTAATTATGAATTAAACGGTTTTGTACGGATGATAGTTGAAGCAAGAGATCTAGATCTGGGTGTTTCACATTTGTCGGAGAAAATCTCATACTTGGCGAATACCCAATCCCATTTGTACTATCATCCGTATAAAACCGTTTAATTCATAATTGGGTATAGAACTATCATATGGGTATTTCACCTGGATAATCCCAAAGTATCATATGGATGTAGAACTATACCCAGTTAATTCATAAAGTGTTGCTATTCAAATCAAACAAGAGATCTACATCCATCTGGGTATAGAACTATCATATGGGCATTTCATACTGGTCAATGGTCCCAAAGCATCGTTGTAGAGCTTCGAGCTTCACAAAGTTGGGTAGCACCTTTCTCATCTTCGTGGCCTCTTCTACGACAGTGGTTTTGGTGGAAGATCGAACTGAAGAAGAGAAGATCTTGTCGACACAGCTCGAAACCAGACTTGTTGCAAGCGGTGCCTAAGAAAAGGCAGTTCTCTCCCCAGTCAAGGAGGTCTTGAAGACTGGGGAGGTGTGTACTTGTTCACCTGGTCTAAGATGAACTTTTTTGGGGTGGCCTATACTAGCCGATCGAAAAGACGTAATCGTAGCTCTCTCAGATCACCGAGTAGCCGACGTTACCCGCCGAGAGGTTGTGCCCGGTGAACTAGGATCTTTGCCTGTAGAAGAGCACCAAGAGATTGAAGAGATAGAGTGCCAAAAAGGAAACAGACGCTAGGAGGGGGGTCATTATGGGATGGAAACAAATCAAATAATATTAGATTAAATATTGTTTACTCCTTATACTTATAGGGTTTCATCGTTTCAGTCCCTGACATTCGAATTTCACCTAAAAAGTCCCTGAACTCTCAATTTCCTCCCAATTGGTCCCTGCCGTCAAAATTTTCTGTTAAAGTTGCCGAAAATGTCTATTATGCCCTCACATACTTTGTTTTTTTTAATTTATTTTTTCTCTCTCTCTTTTATTTCTTTTTTTTCATTTTACCTCTAAAAGGTCTGTGGATTGGAACCATCTTGATGAGGAGATTAACAGAAGGAGGCGAGAGAGCCGAAAGAAGAAGAAGAGGTAAAAAGAAAAAAGAAAAGAGAGGAAGAGAAATATATATATATTTTAAAGTAAATGAGGGTATAATAGACTTTTTAGGGGAAGGTAACGGAGTTTTTGACGGATGCTTGACGGCAGGGACCAATTGAGTGGAAATTGGGAGTTCAGTGACTTTTTAGGTGAAATTCAAAGGTCAGGGACTGAAACGATGAAACCCTATAAGTATATGGAGTAAGCAGTATTTAACCCAATAATATTGCTCCATCACCATGGTTTTGAGAGCTGAGGATCTTTGGTGATGGAGATTGTTTGAATGTTTATGGGGATCAAGTGAATCTGATCGAGATTATATACTGAGTTTCTACATCCAAAGTGAACACGCTGGGCACCATGGCATGATTATGGGTGTTCAAGTGCTGCGCTGCTTTATTGTGTTTTATATATACACAACACACACATACTTTATTATTACTATATTATTTGTATGATATTGGCTCTTTAGAGATGAACGTTATAGGTATAAGAACCATGATGTCACTTTTGGGAAGCGACCAATTTAACCCTGAAATGTCATTAGTAGTATAAAGTAAGTAGGGATCGTTCTATTCCGGGGATTGAGGGTACACCTGTCATTGTAGGCAAACAAACAATTAAAATTAAAAGAAAGTATAATATTTACAAAATATAACAAAATATATACATATTTACGAAAAAGGGGGGATTTTGGTTTTTGGTTTTATTTTGCCGAAAATAAATACTAAGTTAATAAAAGAATTAAAATGCAAAACATCAAATGGAATGTGGGAACAGGATCAAAGTCGAAACTCATGATTAAAATTAATTCAAGTTCATCATTGTTCATCATAGTCATGCAAGAGGAGTTTGATCATGTGAAACGTTCAAAGCAAAACAATTTCCCATATTTTACTTTCAATGCTAATTAACCTAAGCAAAAGCACCTAGATTAATCCTATCAAACATGCAATCAAACCCTAGAAAGCTAGTCAATCATGTCATGTTTAACGCATTAAGCATCTAGAAAGGCTATCAATTCAAATGTGCAACTTAGTATGAAAAAGTCCACCTAATTGCAATCTTCTTCGATTAAACTCGATTTTTGTACAAAACCTTTACTACTTGTCGAATTAAGAACACAAAACCAAAAAGTTGATTCATGTTCTCAATTTCGTAGCACCAATTATATCAAAACCCTAAGTGTTTGCAACCACATAAGATTAAAACAAAAGATTCTATCATACAAATTTAATCAAACACTCACACAAAACAACCATAAATCGCAATATATGAATCTGAAAATTAACAATTAATCATAAATTTCAGAAAACAATACTTGTTCAAACATATGTGTCACTAGGGCATAACCAACGAAAATTACAAAGCAAAGGTTCAAGGAAAATCAGATTACACCGTGATGAAGATGAGATGAATGAAGTGATGAATGGTCTCTTGAATTTCGAAAGCAATCTTCAAGGATGGTGATGGATGGTGTGCACGGCTTGTCCTCTTCTTCCTTGGCCTTGCTTGAACTTCGTGGTTGCCCTAGAGGATGGAGAAGAACACGGCTAAACTAGAGAGAGTTTTCTGATTTTTTTCTCAAAGTATAAAACGTAAAAATGGGAACTTGGAACTCCTTGACGTTGAGAGAAGAGAGGAATATATAGGGAACGGCCATAAGGTCTCCAAGCCGTCCAAAACCCTAGGAAAGCTCATGGCTATTGCTTGCTTCGTCCACATGTTTTCCTCCAATGAATTCTTGCCACATAAGCCCTATGAAGTGGTGCAACCAATCACAAAATTCCAATATTAATTCCCTAAATAATTCTTGCCGAAATAAAAAGATAATTTCTGATTTTATACACCAATTTCGGCAACAATATATTTAGGGATTAAAGGGGGATGAATCTAGACTCCTTTGAGAGCTTTTTGTGTTCAACACATATTCTCTTTCCTTTAAAAGCTCCCTAAGAAATCTCCACGAAATCTCTCTTGAATTTCTGATTTTCCACGGCAAAAACCCTAGTTTCTCTCTTCATTATCCCTTGGCCGAATTCTCTAGGGTTTCTCTTTTATTTTGCACGGCAATTCCTTGTTTCTCTCTTGCTTGGACGGCTAGGAGTCTCTAGGGTTTATCTCTTGATTTATTTCCATAAAATAACCCTAGAAAATCTCCTTTTAATTTTCTGATTTTCTTGGACGCCACCTCCTTGTTTCTCTCTTGCAAATTCACGGCAACAACATCTTAGTGCTAGGGTTTGCATCACAAACCCTAGTTCCATGGGCTCTTGTGGGCTTTTATCCAATTTGCCGAAATCCAACAAGTCTTGAGAGTTTATGGGCCTCCATGCGTCACTTCTGTGCCATGTCATCTTCCAACGTCACAACACTTTATTTTTCCATTTCTTTTTCATAGTAACGTTGGAAACTTCATTGGGGGCTTTCCTCCTTTCCGCAGGGTTTCCTGGTTGGACCAGGAAAACTCTTTTCTTCATTTCTGCTCATTTCTGTGGCTCATTGTTCTTCATCTTTGTTCCCCTTGGTAATCGCAAGCTCCTCTTTCCATTTGTGAGTTCATTTCCACTTTCTAGCTCGGAGGTCCTGAAAATAGAAACTAGTAAAAAAATAGAAACTTTCCTAAAAAAAATGGTAACTTTCCTAAACTGAAAATGGGAAACTTTCTAAAAATGATAAATAGAAACTACAAAAATAGAAACTTTCTACTAATAGGAACTTTCCCAATCAAAGAATGGAAACTTTCCTAAACAGGGTTTTATTAAGGAAATAACGCAAGAAATGTAGGGAAATGCAATTAAAACGTCGCATTAAAATGCTCCTATCAAACCATCCTCAAACCGGTAGGCGAGGGTCTGCCACTCTTTAAAAATGCGGCCACCACTCGCCGTAATCTTGTTTTTATATATTAATAGCAACATGTCCTCGTTTCTCGCAGGTGACATTGTGTTAAGGGAAAATGGTTGACTAAAAGGAATAGTTTTTTTTTTTTTTTTTTAACATAGAATAGTGATGGTTTGGCTATTTTTAATTTCAATTTACACTTTTATATATTTATATTTTATTGACTTAATTTAATAATTATGTCATGAAAGGGTATTATAAACACTTCAAAATTTGATGAAACCCTTTGACACCAAAAGAGGGCCTCCATTTATAGTAGTAGAGAGAGAAAATAAAACTACAACCAAAGTTGGGGGGACAGACCCCAAATACATGGAAAAACGAGAAGGTAAAGAGTATAGCCCTCTCACATTTCAAAGATGCAAAGCTAAAGCTAGAAACATAAAAGAACACAAAATTACAAAAACTAAACCAGAAGCAATCCACAGACCATATATTTGATAGTTTAGGGGAGAAGGTCTTACTTTGAAAAGCATTCCAAAAATCTAACAGAGCGGTTCAGTAATAAGGTGCCAAAACAAGAAGCAAGCCATTGCCAAATGTTTTTAGCGAAAAAAAAAATTAACAAAAAAGATGACCTTAGAGTCTTCCGATCCACATTACCAAAATTATAGAGTTGACTAATTGAGACCATATGAATACCCTCTTTTGAAGCTGATTCTCAATAGACAACTTATTATGAAATAACTTTGTGTATATATATGCACATAGAGACACACCACGTTTCTTTATAGATAGGATTAAATTATGCTTACTATCTTATACTTTCAAGGGTTCATCAGTTCAGTCCCTGCACTTCTAATGTAATCAGAAAAGTCCTTGCACTCTCCAATTTCATCAAATCGATCCAATCCGTCACGATTCCGTCAATTTTCGCTATTAAAATGCTGACGTGGGATGTTCTCACAAGGAAAATTCCCAAACTACCCATCGCTAGGTAGCCTGCCGACGCGTCAGTGTTGTGAATGCAGATGGGTAGTTTGGAATTTTTCCCCTAAAATTGACGGAGTGGTGACATATTGGATCGATTTGATGAAATTGGAGAGTGCAATAACTTTTCTGATTAAATTAGAAGTGCAGGGACTGAACTGATGAACCCTTGAAAGTACAGGGTAGTAAGCAGTCCCTGAACTTCTATTTCACATGTTTAGTCCTTGTATTCTTTCTTTTTGGACCAATAGGTACATTCCGTTACTCTCCGTCCAAAAACCTATTAAATTGCTGACGTGAGAATCCTTTCGAGTCGAAAAGTCTATTATACCCTTACTTTAAAAAAATATATATATATATATATTTTTTTTTTTCCGTTTATATCTTCTTCTTCCATCACTCTCTTCGTTTTTTCTAGCCGAGCTGTGAACCCCAACAGGCCTCGTCTGGCCAGAAGCTTTAGCCAAACGCCGCCAAACTCCAAGTGTTGTCTGCGGAGGAGTGCTCTACAGTGGAGCAGCTGTTTGGAGCTCAGATTTGAACTTGAAATCGAGGCCGAGAGAGAAGATGATCCGATCTGGGAAGCAGATCTAGCGTCAGCCTGTGGGTTGGGCTATTTTCCGATGGCGGCTGAGCGAAGACAATGACAGGGATTAGACCCTGGGCTCTGTCTTTGGCTGAGTTATATGGCTTGCGTCTGTTTTTTTTATTTATAGAGGTGGTAATGCAGGTGGTGAATGGGGAGGGTGGTGTAGAGGACGCCGCAAAGGATGTCGTAGGAGGTGGAGGAGGGGACGGTGGAGGATCCGGTCTTGTATTTCTCGATGGTTTTCCACCAGGAAGAGGTTGAGGGAAGGAGTGGGGCACGACGCTGGGAACTAAAGGATTAGATGAAGTCGACGATTATGGAGCGCTGGATTGGGGTAAAATGACCGTACCATATGAGATTGACGATGATGTTGCTCTTGAGAAGGGCGTTGTTGTGGTACTTGAGCACCAGTGGCTGCTACACCACTAGAGCGGAGAGTTTTCGACCACCAAAACCAGGCTGGACCAGAAACAAGAGGAAGAAAGCAATTGCAAAGTGGTGAATACAAGACATGACGAACAAGGTAAGATTTGAGGTCTAAGATGGAGAATGAAATTATTAGTTAATGGCCACGAAAGTGACGAGGGGATGGTGGAGATTTCATGGAGCTAGAAGAAGAAGAGAAAACAGAAAAGAAAGAAAAGGAGAGAGAGAGAGAGTATAATTTTTTTTAAAAAAAACAGTGAGGGTGTAATAGACTTTTCGCTCAAAAGGATTGCCACATCAGTAATTTAACAGAGTTTTTGAATAGAGAGTAACTGAATTGACCTATTGGTCCAAAATTGAAGGGTAAAAAAACATTAGAAGGTCATGGACTGAAGTATTTTAAAGATAAAAGTTCAAGGACTAAAGAATTTAATCCATATATATATATATATATATATAAAAAGTATTTAATCCATATATATATATATATATAGATCCTATCTAGAGCGAGGTCTCACCTCGAATTAAAGTGCGAGGTTTGAAGTTTAGGGTTTACTTTTCGGTCTCATATCCATATCTTGACCATTCAACTTTTTAGGTACTCCTGTATAGATCATCTCTGCAAATTTCAGCCAAATTAATGATCTTTAAGGTATTTCAACTCGCTTAAATAAATGGACGAATTGCCTCTTTCCAACCTGAACCATACTAGCTTTAAGGCAGTTATCAATGCCTTAACGACCATCAATTTGACTGAAATTTTGCAAAGATGATCTATACAGTAGTACCTAAAAGCTGAAGGTCGAGATGTGGATAAGACCGAAAGTGACCCTAAACTCCAACCTCGCTCCGGATAGGATTTGTGTATATATATATATATATATATATCCTCTCCAGAGCGGAACTCCGCTTTGAAATTAAAGTGTGAACCTCTTTTCTTAGCCCTTGGATCAATTTACTTAAATCTAAGGACCATAACTTATCTCTCTTAACTAGGGTTAAAACCCATGGGTTAACAAATAAAAAATAAAAAAAACAACAAGTGCACAAATCGAAGGAAACCTCATGCTCAAGACGTTTCATCCTCTTCTCCTCTTCTGTGCTATTCTCATTCAAGAAGTCTCAATAACTGGTAGATATATGTGTATTCTCCTTCTTCTCATCATTATTGTTAAGCACTTCTTAAACTTCATGAAAGGGTGAAGGGTTGGGAGGGTAACAAATTTATTAGAACTGACATATATAGTGTGTATTAATATGCACCGCAAATTTCTCTAATCCATCTTAGGTATTGTGTTCTCCTTCTTCTCATCATTATTGTATGCACTTCTCAAACTTCATGAAAGGGTAGAGGGTAGGGTGATGATAGGTCCAGGACTAGGAAGGTAACAAATTTAAATTAGAACTGACATATATAGTGTGTTAATATGCACCGCAAATTTCTCTAATCCATCTCAGGGATTTAATTGAATTAATTAATCACTTTGTCCAATCATATATGGTATGGTCTAACATTAGATACTGTTTGCATATTGGGTTTGATGTCTGTATAGATCATGGAAAACTTACATGACAAACGATTTCAAGGTCGTCATAAAAATAAAAATAAACGATTGCAAGGTCTTAGTAATATGCTTAAAAATTGGTGCTATATTTCAAATGTCAACTTTATTTTTGTGCGTCAAATATGCTCCACTTTGTGATATGATTTTGTTTCATTCGCAGCTAATATTGAGCGATTAAACAAGTTGTTTAGAGAAAGTGAAATGGAGTCACAGCAAAGTTTCGATGATACTGCTATTTATTGTCCTCAAGTGAAGGCTAATCTGATTTCTGAAAAGAACCAAGAATTTCATACACTAGAAGA
>JANPXK010000349.1:0-53462 GCA_024704745.1 Rosa lucieae | reverse complement strand
GGAAGAAAGCATAATTTGAAGATTTCATTGTACAATTAGGGTTGCTAATTGTTCGACCACTTCAAGGTATTTCTGACTTTGTCACAGTTGAGAAAGTTGTTAGGCTGTTGAGTAAGTATGCTGCCAAAATTTAGTGTCCATCGGAAGTGGTGGCCGGCGGCGCGTGGCCCATGTGCGGCCATTGTGGGTGGCGCATAGGGGCGCGTAAAGTATGTTTCTAGCTTCAATTTTTAGCTAATTAAATCCTATAATTGTTGTAGAGGTTGAATATGTGATTTTGGTGAATTTTGGAGAAGTTTGACATTTATTGTGAATTTTTGAAGTTTGGAATTTTGGATGTCGATTTATGGGAATCCGACCTTCGGATTTCCCTTGTTTCCAATATGGAATGCTTTAATCGACGGATTGATATTAGTAGTGAAGTTTGGCTTGAATCCGGGAAGAAATGGAGATGTTGGTTTACGTGAGGTTTTCGGGATTCATTATAGAATCATATTTTTTTTTGTCGAATTGTTGTTTAAAGAATACAATTGTGTACAGGACGAGGTACTGACTCATCGCTCGACGAGAATCTTTACGCGTGAGTACCACGTTAGCAGTATACTGTGAATGGACTTTTGTTTTAAACAATGATGCATGCGGTTATTTTTCCGAATTTTGATTTAAGTATTTACCATTATATTATAACTTGAGCATATATTGAGTTCGAAAATTGACTTCGGGTTATTTTGTGATTTTCACTTTCAATGATGATTTTCGGAGTTTGATTATGATTCATTTCGGTTACATTTGCGGAAGTGGATTTTGTGTGATTTTGAGTTCCGATGATCTACCTCCGATTTATAATTATAATGAGAAAATTTTTCAAACAGTACCCGAAGTTAGGTCAACTCCTAACTTCAGTACCCGATTATGCAAAACTATCATTTTGGTACCCCAAGTTTGAAGCCCGACCCAAGAACGGTACACGCCGTCTATAACAGTGTTAAGAGCCCCGTCACGTGGCAATATCTGAAGGGTAATTGGGTCATTTCAACCCAAATTCACTCTCACTCTCTCAGTCAAACCCAAATTCAAGAATTTCACCCAAATCACAGCACCGGTACCAACTCCTCCGCCTCCTTCACCACCACTAACTCAAACCATAACCCAAGAAATCCCAACATCCATGGAATTGCAGTTCACAAACACAATACACAACCAAATCCTTCATGGCTTCATCAATTTCTCTGTGAAATTCGTAAACCCTGTTGCATAGAGAGAGAGAGAGAGTCGTTTTTGATTCTGGTAAAGCTTCGTATCACATAAACACACATTAGTGACCAAATGGCTGCCTCACCGCCTCAGTTCGATGCTCAGCTGACTCACCTCCCTCCTCCTCCACCGGAATCCGACTCTCAGATCTCATCCCTCCTTTACGGCAAGTTTCACATCTCTCTTACCTCTACTATCGTTTTTTATTCTAAACAATCAGATCCGAAATTGATTCACTCACGATTCCTGTAGAGATTTCGTAACAAGTTCAAGCAGAAATAGAGGACATGCTCAAGTCTATCAGGTCAATTAAATTAGGCGCTGAAGAAACTATTTGATTTTGATTCTGCTGCGAATTTTGAAGTCACGATTTGTTGTTTTTAGGGAAATTGATGAAAACTCCTCTCAGATAACGGAGGAGATTGACGAGTGCAAGGACTCTGCACTAGAGAAGAAGAGAGAGATAGATAGGTGAACAGTATTTGGGTCTGGGGGAGGTGTTGAGACACCTATCCTGGCCTGAGATCGCTGACCTTGATGAACACCGGCTTCGCATTGCTCTACAGGGCTTGTTGGACATACGCCGGTCTGGCTTTGTTAGTGGTCCCGGATGACATCGTTTCTCCTCAGTCCACAAAATCGAAAATCCAAACCTTAGAAATTGAAATTGAAATGGATTCCCAATTTCAATTTCTTTCTAATAAGCTTGAGAGAGAGAAACAAAGTTGCAATGTATTAAAAAAAAATATATGGGTTCAGACACGGAGTGACCAAAATATCCCTCAAAATGTGCTAGGTAGCACAAGACTTAACACCGTTAATAACGGCGTGTACCATTATCTGGTCAGGCTTCAAACTTGGAGTACCAAAGTGATAGTTTTGTATAATCGGATACTGAAGTTAGGAGTCGTCCTAAGTTCGGGTACTGTTTGAAATTTTTTCTCAATTATTATTTTCGACTTACATTTTTTTGAAGGATTTGTGAGCATTCTTTTGGCGTGTGGGACACGTCGTGATTTATTTGTTTATCTTGAGATTTTCCAAGTACAGTTGGGAATCGTACTCGTGTTTTCATTTGCGGAATTTGGGGAAGCTTTATGGATTTACTGTTTTTGAATGATTTTTCTTCACCATGGGTCAATTTATTTAGTTCTTCTCCTCACGTGGGTGTAGTCGAGCATTATTAGTACTCCTCCCTGCATACTATGTGTTTCTGGGTGAGTTTGAGCATAGAGCCTGGGAGGCTCCCTTCATTGCATGGTGATATTTTCTTCCTCATATCCTTCTATTACTTGACTAGTGGGACTAGTTCGATCTTGTTTAACTAGCGGGGCTGGTCTTATTTTCTTAAGTATTAGAGTTTCAATCTTTTTACTTGGTTGTTGTGACTAGCGGGGCTAGTCGGTTTTCTTGAGCTGAACATCAGTCGGTTTGTGTTCCTTAATTGTTGCATGCATCGGGTTTTTAAAGAAATAAAAGTGGGAAAGTATAAGCTCCTTTTGTTTTACAATTACTTATTTTTGTCCACTCACGCTAACGTTTTTATGTACTTTTGCCTGGGGCCCTTCGGTTTCTTTTGCCTAGTCTGTAGAGTAGCTGGTTCAGCATCAGCATAGTAAGATTTGGGGTATAGCATCTGCTGCTGTTGTATTCATATTGTAGATTAATCGTTGAACCTACTTGTAATATGAATTCTTTTTCTCTTTTAGATTGCTCTGATAACCCGTGGGACAAATGTTGTAAGGTTTGGGAGTTGCACTTGTGTATTTGGTTTATGTTGTATGGTTCGTATTTCAGTTGTAAATTGTGGAGTTGTTGTGATTTGGGGAGTAGGGTGGCTCCAGAAGAATAAGGATGGCTTATTAGAAGTGTGAATATGTTTTTACAGGTTTTGGGAAGTCCATTTTAGGGGTGACTATGCTGAAGTTTTGGTAGGAAAAAAAAAAAAAAAGTCAAATTTTCTCAAATTTTGACCCGAACAAAAAGTCAACTTTTATGGTCACTAAAAGTATCGAAATATAGTAAAAAGTGAAAATAATTTTCGTTTACCGACCAGATGACTAGTAAACGGGTAAATTAAGATACGGAACGTTACAAAAATAATCTATTTGCAGAATGGCTTCTCAAAGTCAAATGTTATTACATGTAAATGTTCAAAGTAACAACATGTACTTCAAAGTAACCAATCTACATTTTTAACCAACATGCTATTGAGTTCAAGCACCAATTCTACATTCGAAAGTTTAACAACATCAAACTTTCTTTAAATCCAACAAAATAAGCAGCCCAAATGTTTACAACATATCAAATATTTGCATTTCAAATAGCTCTAATCATCCACCCAAAAAATTAGAGCTAGCAACCTAGGTAGCACACACCAAGGTTGCACAAAAAATGTTAGGGCTTGCTTTTCATTCCCCAAACTTCCTCCTACTTTCCCCCTTGCTTGGAATTCTGCCTAATCCTTTGAGATGATCTGGAAGGTGTTGGAGTTTGGCCTTTTGATGCTTTACTCGATGTCGGAGGCCTTGTGGTTGCTGAGGTAGATGTGGCAGCAGCAGCAGCAGCTTTGGTAGAGTTAGCAGGGGTGGCAGCAGTAGCTTTTCTAGATGCCTTCAATGCAGCCATCTTCTTCTATACTCACAAAAAAAAAAAATCAGAAACAAGAATATAATTGTCAACATACAGATACCTAAAGCAAAGCATCACTAGCCCAATCACAGACCTATTCATCAACAAATACATACAAAGCTTACAACCTAAAATCCAACTTTCATACCTTTTGATATTCAACCACTTTTAGATGGTTTTTCCTTAAGTCATTCTTACTCAATGGTGGTTTTCTTCCAGCTTTAGGCTGCAAAAAAATTATGGGATCAGCGTTAAACAGAAACATAAACAAGCTACCCCATAAAAAAATTAATTTGAAAACGTACACTAAACATAACGTGAAAATAAATCAGAAATTACCTAGGCCTTTTGAGATGAACTTCCTTCTCCATTGTTCAGCTTCCTTTTCTTGTTCACATTTGGAGTTTGCTTATCTTTTGGTGGAAGATGTATGTGACATGTCTTCACGTTATGGCCAACTCTTTGTCAATTGCTACACTTCAAGGACTGCTAAACTCTTCCAAGCTTTGTTCTCTTTGCAGCCAACTTCTCCGATAAATCTCTAATCCTCTTTGTTCGTGGCCTTCTGGGCTGTCTAGAATACTGTGGAGGCAGAATTGGTTGTTCTTCACTCCTAGTTCATATCTCCATTCCATTAACCGGCTTGATCAAAATTGCTGTAAATGTTAATGTAAGTCTTTTTAAAGTAGAAGTCTGTAACAAAGTCTTTTGGATCTACCCTGTTGTATATTGCTGAGACAACGTGCTTGCATGGAACACCACTTAAGTCCCACATTCGGCATGTGCAGGTCCTTCCAGTAAGGTTGACCACATTCTTTGTTCCTTCAAAAGTCTCCACCTCCACTTGGTCACCACCATTCCCGGTAGAAATGCAAATCTGAAGCAGCCTTCATTTTGTTTTTTTCTAGCACTTCTCTAGGCTTGGGGCACAGATTTCCTACCATTGCTTGCATCTTATCCTTTCTGATTTGGTTTCTCTTCATTAGCTTCAGTTTGATTTCCTCGAACATACGCACTGGTGGTTTTGCTCTAGCATAAAAAATGAACGAGTGGAAGCTTTCACATGAGTTGTTGATCATAATGTCACATTTCGAGCAAGTGTCGAAGTGTGCTCTACACCAATGCTGTGGAGGCCTATCATTATCTACAAAATAAGCATGAGAAGCCATTAGTCATATATAGGTCAAGTTCAAAAAACAAAAAAAAACAAAAAAAACTTTGTTGTAGAGAATTGGATAATTGTATTGTATTCATCTCACCATGAGGTTTATATAGGGTTACATCATGTATACAAAAGGCAATACATAATAGCTATACTAATCAATCGCACATTACAAGTATGTCAATCGCATATATTACGAGTCTATTAATCGCATACATTACGAGTCTGTCAATCGCATACATTAAGCAATACTTATTGCATGAATAGTCATTATCATTTACAACACTCCCCCTTGGATATTCTATGTCAATACTGTTGCCTCTGCTATGAGCTTCTAAGTTGCCTCGTCAAAAACCTTGCCAAGTAATAAAAACCCCTGTGGGAAAAAACAACCTTGGTCGAAGAAGAAAAATAGCACAACGCGCGTGAATGTGGAGTAGTCGACATCCTTCCACACTCCCCCTTGTGTCGCTCAAACTCGGTTTGATCGTTGCCTCACTAAAAACCTTGCCATGTAACAAAAATCCTGTGGGACAAAAATAACCCTGGTCGAAGGGCAAAAATAGCATAACACGTCCTTCACTCTTCGAGATCGAACATGTAGACATCATACCTCCTCCTGATGTTAAGGTCTCCCCCTGATTTCTACAATTATGGGAGTTCGGATAACTTTCTTAATCTGATGCTCTTCACATGTTTCTTAAAGGTGGATTTAAGTAACGACTTTGTAAACAACTCCGCTACATTATCCTATGAACGGATTTGATTCACTTCAATATTTAGAAGTGTATATTGTTGCTGATTGTAAAAGAACTTAGGCGATATATGCTTGGTGTTGTCGCCCTTGATGAAACCTAACTTCATTTGCTCAATACAAGCTGCATTATCTTCATAAATGCATGTAGGTTCATCTGTAGTTGACTTCAAACCACAAGTTCCTCGAATGTATCTAACTACATACCTTAGCCATATGCATTCTCATACGGCCTCATGTAGAGCGATAATCTCTGCATGATTTGAGGAAGTAGCAACAAGGGTCTGCTTTATAGTCCTCCAAGATATTGCAGTGCTTCCCATGATAAAGACATAACCCATTTGAGAGCGACCTTTGTGAGGGTCAGAGAGATACCCTACATCAGCAAAACCCATCAAGACATCGTTGTCATTTTGATGGAAGGGATGAGGAACACGGAAGGTGGCGTTTTTCCTTGTGGAGTCCGATCCCACACTTCTGTTATTTGTTTTCTCTCTGTAGGGATAGAACAAGCCCATATCAATCGTACCTCTCAAGTATCGAAAGATTGTCTTTATACCAATCCAATGGTGGCGTGTTGGCACAGAACTGTGTCGAGCTAACAAGTTCACTGCGAATGAGATGTCCGGTCTTGTGCATTGAGCTAAGTACAATAATGCGCCTATTGCACTTAGATAGGACACTTCAGCCTCCAATAAGTTTTCGTCCTCATCCGTTGGACGAAACGGATCTTTTTCAGGCTCAACACTACGACCGATCATGGGAGTACTCACAGGCTTTGCTTTATCTTCATTAAAGCGCCTTAATAATTTTTAAGTATATGCTGACTGATGGATCATAATCCCATCACTACGGTGCTCAAGTTCTAGTCCGAGGCAAAACCGTGTTTTCCCAAGATATTTCATCTCAAATTCGAATTTCAAGTACTTAGCAGTTTCCTTTAACTTATCTAGAGTTTCAATTAGGTTTATGTCATCGACATAAACTACTACAATTGCAAATCCGGAACTTGTCTTCTTTATAAACACACATGGACATATTTCATTTTTGACATATCCCTTCCCAATCAAGTAGTCACTTAGACGGTTATACCACATCCGTCCGGATTGTTTCAATCCATATAGTGAGGGTCTCAATCTTATTAAAAACGCGCTCCGTGGTTTAGAGCCACTTGACTTGGGTAATTGAAGTCCATCTAGAACCTTCATATATATATATATATATATATATATATATATATGAATCTAGATCCCCATAGAGATATGTTGTAACCACATCCATAAGCTGCATGTCAAGTTTTTTGAAAACTACCAAACTGACAAGGTAGTGGAACGTTATAACGTCCATTACGGGAGAATATGTCTCCTCGTAGTCGATTCTAGGGCGTTGTGAGAAACCTTGTGCCACAAGGCAGGCTTTGTATCTGACAACCTCATTTTTCTCATTATGCTTTATCAAAGACCCATTTATGGCCAACAGGCTTTATACTTGGGGGTGTCAGCGTTATAGGCCCAAATACTTGTCTCTTTGTTAGTGAATCCAATTCAACCTGGATCGCATCTTTCCATTTAGGCTAGTCTGCTCTTTGTTGACATTCCTCAACGGAGAGAGGTTCGATATCATCGTGTTCTATAATTCCTTGAGCAATAGAATATGCAAACACATTATCAAGGATAATAGAATCTCGATTCAACATCTCATGTACACTAGTGTAATTCAAGGAAATCTCCCTATTCCCTAGAATTAGGCCTCATTATGGGCCGGGCTAGGGCCAGCCCTACCCTAAATTTTAGGGCTTAGGGTAGGGCCGGGCCGGGCCAGGGCTCCAATATGTAAGCCCTTACCCGCCCTTGAGGCCCGTTTTGCAAGGGCCGAAAGGGCCGGGCAGGGCCAGCCCTTCTAAATAGGGCCGGGTCGGGCCTTTGTTTAACTCACATAAAACACAATTCTAGTAACTACTAAAACTGAAGGAAAAAAAAAGGTACATATATATACATATGAAACTGAATACTAGAGATTTGAAAACCTGAGTTAATTACAAATATCTACAAATCCCACATAAACTAACTCACATTCTTACTGATCAAGTGGTGGATTTGAGATTGAAATGAAATTGCGCAGAGGCACTAAAGCCACTGAAGCTACAAAAAATGGGCAATGCTTGACACTTTGATACAAAAACTGCTCATGTGTTCATGACATCATAATTTCATCAATTTACAAGAAGCAGTAAACTTAGTTACAAAAACTCTACTGAAACATGGTTTGCACAGAGGCACTAAGCCACTAAGGCTACAAAAACTGAAGCACTCCATATAATTAACACAGAACCTGCAAAGGACCTGCAAAGGACCTGCAAAGGAAAACCATATAATTAATTTAGATAAATCACAGATTAAACAACCCTAAGCACTCCAATCCAATCATAAACAAATGGGACATATTTCAATTCAGCATATATTTCAATTCAGCAACATATAAATGCAACTAAAAGTATTTCTGGGAGAAGCTTGCTTCTTGACATATATATCAGTACAGCAACAAATGCAAACATGTATACTGAAACCACAATTTTAACACAAACAGAACAAATCAAATCCAAAAGACACAGTCACATATCTTTCCTCAATCTCCAATCTACTAGGCATGATCATCTATACCACAAAAATAAGCATTTCAAGCTATTTTGCTAAAACATAATTCCTCAGGACAAAAACCACAACAAAGGTCCAGAGGTCACACAATCCTCACCAATATATCCAAGCAAAATAACTACAAATACATTCGAGGCAGACATACACACACTTCCATTATAGTCTTATCTAATTCATATTCATTCAAAAACTGAAACACATAAATGAACGAACAAATGACACACAGCTGCACACCTTGACACATATCTTCCTGTCAGTCTGGGGCCTCTTGAACTGCTTGAAGTGCTTCTTCACAATCTGCTACTTCACAATTTGCGACCTCTGAGCCTCTGAGGAGATCACCAGTCTCTATTTTCGCTCTGAGAGTGCTAGATTAAGGAAGAACTATGAGATTGTGAGAGAGAGAGAGAGAGAGAGAGAGATTCAAACAGAGATTCAAACCCAGAAGGCCAAAACAGACAAAAATCGAGAATGAGGTTCTCACTTTCTGCGTCGGCGGTGGATGCATAACAAAGACTGGGAACGAAGTCCACACCTTGTGCGTCAATGTCGCCTACTCCACTGCCTCAGATCACGTCGGAACTCCCCACTGTCAACATCACAGCCTTAGCTCGCGTCGCCTACTTCGTATACTCCTCGATCTGCGGTCTGAGTCATCGCAAGCTTACCGGAACAAGTCTCAATCTGCAGTGGAGAAGATAGTTTTGCTGTTGTGGACTCTGAAGAGGTAGTCGCAAGTCTCTGCTGCTCCAAAACCGCCGGATGTGGTGGCTGGCGGTGGAGAAGTATAGGTCTGTTGTCTGGCCTCCGAAGGAAGAGAGGGTTTGAGAGAAACTGTGTGAGAGAGAGGCGACCTATGTTTGAGTCTGAGAGAGAGACTCAATTAGGTCGAATGGTCGATAGAGGGATAGGTTTTGCTTTTGACATCCAGGTTTGGGTTTTGCTTAAGTGGCTAGTTGGACTTCGACATTTGGGCTTTGGGCCTTAAACAGCCAGAAATATGACAGAGTCAGAGACAGATTCAATTACTTCATCAAAATTTCTATAGTTTTTATACACATGTTATCTTGTAATAGAAAATAATAAAAATATAATATTAATTTTTAGGGCCGGGCTTTTTGGGTAGGGCCGGGCCTAGCCCTTACGGGCTCAATCGGGCCGGGCCGTAGGGTAGGGCCAGGCTTCATTTGTATGACCCATACCCTACCCTATTTTAAAAAGGGTCGGGCCGGCCCGCCCTAATGGAAGGGCCGGGCCGGGCGGGCTTAGGGCGGGCTTTGGGCCCAAGGGCCATATGATGAGGCCTACCTGGAATTGGTTCTAACATTGTAGCGTTCCCCAATGATGTCTCTTGGACATAACCATAATCCGGAATATCTTCATGAAACGGATTATTTATGTCGATGATTAATGGATCTTTCTGTGCCATACTCGCTTTCTTTCTCGGGGGAGAATCCATCGAATCTTTGGGCCTCCCACGTTTCCTTGCTGGGAGCCCGGCCTGAGCCACATTACCATCACTATTAGTGGTGGAGGCGCCATGCCTAATACCCCTAGGGGTGGCGCCATGTCCATGATTTTTCATCAATCCTTGCAGGCACGTTTGCAGCAGGTATATGTGATTTTGTCACTTTATCGATATCAGAAAACGCATCAGGCATAGATTCTGCTACGTTATGAAGATCGAGAATTCTCCGCAGTTCAATTTCGGACTGTGCGGTTCAGGGATCAAGATGAGACAAAGTGGGGATAGACCACGACAATTCATGTCGTTCCTGTTGAACATTATTGTTCCTATCTCCTCCTAACGACGGGAAGACTGTCTCATCAAAATGACAATCCGTAAATCTAGCGGTAAATAGATCGCTTGTCAAGGGTTCTAAGTAGCGGATAATGGTTGGAGAGTCATATCCAACATAAATGCCTAATCATCTTTGAGGACCCATTTTGGTGCGCTGTGGCGGTGCAATTGGCACATAAACTGTACACCCAAATATGCGTAAGTGTGAGATATCAGGCTCATATCCAGTAACCATCTGGGACGCAGAAAAGGGTTGAGTGGAAGTAGGCCTCAGACGAATGAGCACAGCTGCATGCAATATTTCATAGCCCCAAGCAGAAAAAAAGAGATTGGTGCTCATAACCAATGCTCTAGCGACCATTTGAAGTCTTTTAATGGCAACTTCTGCGAGACCATTTTGGGTGTGAACATGAGGAACAAGGTGTTCAACCTCAATCCTAATGGACATGCAATAGTCATCAAACGTTTTTGATGTAAACTCTCTAGCATTGTCAAGACGAATTGACTTAATGAGATGATCAGGGTGGTGAGCCCTTAATTTAATGATTTGTGCTAGGATTTTAGCAAATGCAGAATTTCTTGTGGACAATTGCATGACATGTGACCATCGTGTCGATGCATCAACCAACACTATAAAATATCTAAATGGTCCGCAAGTTGGTTGAATAGGTCCCCAAATATCACCTTGGATTCTTTGTAAGAATGGAATATTTTCCTTTGTGTCATTTTCATAGGATGGTTTCTATCCTAATTTTGCTAAAGAGCAGGCTTTGCAAAATGAAACATGGGCTTTAGAAGTAACCAGGGAAGTATCTGGTTGAGCCACGAAGTCACAATTGACTTTAGAAGTAGAAAAAGGAACCAAGGAGGTATTGGTGGCATCAATACCACTTTTGGGCCACAGGGGGTAGGCGGCGCCAACCCTACCTTGGATCAAATTTTGGTTCTGACTTCTTTTCGTTTTGAAAAATGGATGTCCGTGGGAAGTCTTTAATATACGGATCATCATATCACGACCTGCGTGTCCCAAACGGTCATGCCAAAGCCTATATGTGTCAGAATCCCATAAGTTATCTCTCATGACATGGTTGGATTCAATAATTCGAATAGTGGTTGCATACAACCCACGAGATCGACACATAAGTTTCTCTAATACTCGTTTATGTCCGTAGTCATTAGAGGTGATGCAAAGGAACTCTTGTCCATTCTCACAATATGTTTCCACATGAAAACCATTGACTCTTATATCTTTAAAACTCAATAGGGTCCTTCCAGCCCTAGGTGCATATAGAGCTTCGGTGACATTAATACTTGTGCCATTTGGCAACATAAATTGAGCTGGTCCTCGACCATGAATCAATTGTGATGGTCCAGCCATCAATTGTGATGGTCCAGCCATCGTAGTCACAGAAGATCGACTAGGCGTCATCCATAGAAATAGTTGCCTATGTCGCAATATAGTATGTGTGGTGCCATTATCAACAAGGCATTCCAACTCTCCAGGAAACATACTGAAAAATAATAAAGTTCGGAATTAAAACATGTCCATGACATTTAATAATAATACGATACTTTATTAATAAAGATAGCCAATGATTACATCAAAGGTCCCAAAAAGTCTAATCCAAAATAAAATCAAACTAAGACACATTGTTGTCACTCTATCCGTTTGGTAACTCCAATCAAATATGACTAGGAAAGTAGAGAGAGATGTTGGTGGAGCAAGGCTCTCTTAAGTACCATTAATCTCAATGACTTTCGTAGACATCATATTTCATTGGGTGCACCACATAAGAAAAAGTTTAATACAATTGTCATTTATTGACTAAGGCATATTGCCATTACAAAAATTCTTTGAAAATAAAAGGCCTAATCTAATCAAAGTCTGCGGCATCCTTGTGCACTTCATCGTCATCTTTGAAGTCCTCTATGGTGAGATGGATGTCTCCACCATTTTTTTCTTCTTCTGCAAGGTACACTTCTTGCTCCCTCAGGTCCCTGTATGCCCTGTATCTTGAAGCTAGTTGCTCGCTTGCCTTGCATTGCTTGAACCAATGCTCACTCGATCCACATCGATGACACATGTCATTGTGGTTACCTCCTTTTAACTGAGGTGTACGTTGTGGGCGTTCCCTACGAGGGTTGGTGCCACCACCACAACCCATGACGCCTTCACCACTAGCCATGGCGCCACTGATAGGAGCATAAAATGCGATAAATATAATGTGAAACCTTTACACTTTTCTTAGCTATTTCCTTTAAAAAGTCAGTTTTAACTTTGTTTTCTTTTTAGGTAGTTCGTGGAGTGATTCAAGAGAAATAAGAGCTGAAAGGAGCAACGAAGCCATGAAATATGAAGTACTGATGAAGAGGACCAAGTTTGATCAACCATTTGGCCAGAAATTACAGGGAAATCCACGGAAATCGTTGTGCAAAACAGTTGCTGCAAAGCAGAAAACTGCAGTTTCAGAATCAGATTTCTGGAACGGTTTTGAGGAGCAATTCTTGCACCCTTCCAGATGCACCTTTGAAGAAAGGGCCAGCGATACTTGAAGAGATGATGTTATACTTGAACTACAGCCAAAGAAAAGGTCAAAATCATCAACGAGGAAGTAGAATATCAAAGTCGAAGTATGCTTCCCGATAAGGCAGAAACTGTCAGCTTTTCACGAAGCTTTTTGGGAGATCTTTTCCGGCGATTTTCTTGGAGTTTTTCCAGAAGGTTATTGATCATTCTAGATGATCTGATGTCATAGAGTACGTGGGAGTCAAGAACCATCCATAAAGAAAAAGTCGTTCCTTGTCCAAGAAGGAAGCTTCAGAGTCAGAAATTGAATCCTAGTCAAAACAGGATGGTTTTGCAGAATTCTTCTTTGGACGGATTTCCAGGGCATTTTTGGGAGGTTATTGCTGCTACAAATATGAAGGAGAGTCCTAGAATGATTCCTCAAGATTTTGGGAAGATTATTAAAGCTTGAAAATCATTTAATTATGCACCAAGTAGAGTAATCCTCAAGCAACTAGGAGAGGCTTTCAAAGCGGAATTGGAAAAGGAAACTAGGGCTGCACTTCTCCTATATATATTGAGCTTCTGCACACGTTGAAGATGACCACGCCTTTCACCTTCTCTTCTATCTCTCTTTCTCATTCATCCGCCATCATCTTTTTCTTCTTTTTCTCTATTTGTTTTATTTTGGTTTTTTAAACAATGTGTAACTAACTATCTTTTTGTTAGGGGCAAGGTTTGAAGCCCCAATTATGTAGAACATATGTTTGTTTAAATCTATTTTCTTGATCTTTGGTGTGAATTGGTTGTTTAATTCTGATTGATTGAAAACTTTTATGTGTTTATGTTCTTTGGGTCGACACTTAGGATTTATGCATGTAATTGGAGCTAGGTTTAGAAAATAATTCACCTAATCGTCTTGTTTTCTAATCCACAAGTATGCAAGGCTTTGGACAAAAGCTGATGTCTTAAACAACTAGAAGAGCATGCTAGGTAGGCGTTCCACACTAGACTGCAACTCTATAATCAATCGTTTCCATGAGATCTTAATGCTTCAAATGTGTTGACACTATATGTGTTGTTGATAGGATAGCGTTCTATACCTTGATTGCATGTTTGATAGGCTTAGCTATTGTGCGTTCACATAGACTAAGTAATTAGGGAAACATTAATAAGGGACATGATCTGCTCCGACTTGTTTCTTGGTTGATTTCTGTTCACACCTTAGTAATTGAAACTAGGTTAGCTTAACATTGTTCAAAGTAATTGGTGGTGGATTTCCGAGTCTCTAACGTCTTCTCCATATTGTTTTTCAAACTCTAAAATCGTTTTTGCTTTCTTATTTTCTGTTTATTTTCGTTAAAA
This sequence comes from Rosa lucieae, assembly GCA_024704745.1. Lineage (NCBI taxonomy): Eukaryota > Viridiplantae > Streptophyta > Magnoliopsida > Rosales > Rosaceae > Rosa > Rosa lucieae. Next base: position 39,335 of record JANPXK010000349.1, on the reverse strand, counting down.
ACCCAAAAACCCCGAATCAGTTTCGTTTTTAGGATTGCAACACACCCTTCTATCCCCATCTTGTCCTGCCATCTTTTCCCCTCTTTGACGTTTTTCTTTTTCTTAGTTTTGTTATTTGTTTTGTGCTTTAGTTAGTTTAGTTTTGTTTTATTTTGTGTGAATTATAAAGTTACCCTCAATCCCCGGCTTGAACGATCCCTGCTTACTCTATATTGCTAACGACTACATCTTGCAGGGTTAAGTTGAGCGTCTATTTTGGGCGTATCAATTTTTGGCGCCGCTGCCGGGGATTGAAAAACACTTATTTTTCACTTTGTTTGGTTTTATTTTTGTATATATTTTGACTTTTATGATTTATACATTCTTTTTGTATATATATCACTAACTTCAATTTTTGTTTTGTTTTTCAATGTGGCATCAATCTTATGAGGTGTGTTCCATATGCTCTATGGTTGGTCATTCAATGGAGACATGTCCAAGCATCCAATATCAAAGATACTACAATCAAAATACCATGCTTGGAGGATTTCAAGACAACCAAAGGCATTGGAATAATTATTATTCACCTCCATACAAGCCGGCATGGGATAATCCTCCTTACTTTTCGTGGAATGACGATCAAAACGTGCAACAAGGATCTTTCAATGAGTTCGAAGCTTCTCCATATTCATACCATGACTATTGTCCACAAGCCCCACATCCTCAAAACTCAGGTATGTCTAATAATTATGATGAGATTATTAAGGAACTAAATGCTGCTACTCAAGCTGTGATTCAGGGACAACAAGCTTTGAATGCTTTTATTCAGCAAGCTCGTGAGGGTGATGATGCTTGGGCAGAAACTCAAAGGCGTTGGGAGACCTTCATATCTCAGGAGCACCCTTCTAAACCGATGGCAACTTTAGGGGAGCTCCCGACAACTACGGTTTTGTGTCAACCTCATGATGCAGTCCATGATTCAACATTTGATGAGGATGAAGTAATGGATTTGGAGGAGTCTTATAAAGAGCCACTCAACGTTGAGATTTTCGAGGATCACTACATGACCGAGCTTGAAAAGTGGGAAATGGAAGATCCCTTTGATGATGAGGAATCCTATCATGAAGAAAGTAAGGATGAGCTTCATGCAAATGTGCCCCAAGTGCCTGAAACAATCATGTTACCTAATGAAGATCCAAAAGGATATGAGGCCACAAGGGAGAATTGCTTAAAAGAGGAGTCCATAAAAGCTCCTACATTTGGACCTTTATTGCTAGCACATGGAAGACCATCTGATCCTACAACACCTCATTCAACCTCTACACATGTTCTCCACATCCAACCAATGGTTGAGTTTGTTGATCATGTGGAGATAGATGGTCATAAGTGAACATCTCAAATCACATAAGGAGATCATTGTAGCTGTGATTGTTGAACTTAAGAAAATAAGGAGACAATGGAAGAAGAGAAAGAAAAAGAGAAGCATCAAATCCTATATTTCCATTGCTCCCAAGTCACCTAAGCTGCTAGAAAGGACCCATGAAACATCTTTGAAGAAGCTTAAGCATCTGATCGAACCGCGGCCTAAACCTCCTGATTACTCTTGATGAAGAGCCGCTATGTCAGGCTGAAGACTTTAAACCAAGCGCTTCTTGGGAGGCAACCCAAATGATGTTTTCTTTGATTTCTTTGTTTTCTATTTAGTTCCTTTTTATGTTTTTCGTTTGTGTGCAGGTCATAAGGTTGTAAAGAGGTGTGAAAAGCGTTCCTTCTGTAAAAACAGAGTACTGACCATACAGTCCGTCTACTTTAGACAACTGCCGTTTTTATCTCAGAAGGAACTAGAAGACGTGCCATATATGAATCGAAATATCTCTGAGTCTAGTTTCTGTAGGTTTTTACAGAACTGGATTCGGAGTTCATATGCATTCCCAGTTCCAGTTTGAATGAAGTAAGGTCAGTCCAGGAAAACAGAAAACTGTGCAGTTGTGTCACAGAAAAGGAAAAACTGGGCGTATTTCCGTGGATGAAATGAGGAGTTCTTTATATGTCCTCAAAGCTCTATATGTATACTACCTTCAGGCCCAAAATATCGTCCATTGCACCAGTGATGCTCCCGGAATAAAGGTTTGAGTAGGTAAAGATCACTTTACCAGGTTTTCTGTTCCAATTTCTGTTTTTTCTCTAACTTTACAGGGCTATAACTTTCCAACCGCTTGGAGTTAGAAGGTGTTCCACATATGCACAGAGAGCTCGCAATGTCCACTTTCACCTCCAAGTGGTATCATCGTCATCTGAAGCTGCATAGAAGAATTATGGGGGACCTGGAACATGGGCTGCCGACACAAACTTATGGTTTCCAAAGCTGCAACAAGACTTCACATGGAGCTTACGTTAGGAAGTCAAGACCTTATGGTCTTGAGGTTGGGGTCTTTTGTTGTCATCTCCACAGGTCGTGAGCATTGGGAGGTCTACAAAGGGGAGCTTTTCTATCAACCTTCTCACCTTTCTTTTTTTAAATTTTTTGATTTCCTCTCTTTACGCTTCTATTATGCATTGTTTGATTAAATTTGCCATACATTGAGGGCAATGTATGATTCAAGTGTGGGGGAAGGGAATCTAATTTGAGTCTTAAAAAAAAAAAAAACCAAAAAAATTGAAAATTTTCAAAATCCAAAAAAATAAATTTCGTTAGTTATTTTTCTTTCTTTTGGAGTCTTTAGTTCTTGTTTTCAGTTTTTGTTTGTTGTTCGAGTCTTAGGTTACTTTCAACTGTCTAGGATGAACTTAATCTCTGAAATTATAGATAAAAGAGGATCACAATATTGAGATGATGTTAAAATAATTCTTTGGTTAATTACGATATATAGAAAGCATATGATTGTGTAGTAGATGTGGTTTTTGATGACCTTGGTACAGAATTATGAGCATGTTGATGATGAGTTTTGATTCATAATAACCCTTGTGAGAATTTGAGCCTATTTGCCATTCTTTTTGAGTGTTTATTGAAAAATTATACTCCTATATTCTTGGCGATGCTTAGTGATCTCATTATCTTTCTCTTTGATTGACTGCTTGCCACAGATTAAGTTTGACGGACTCTAGAGATTACTAGAACTTGCTCTTGTGCTGGTCGAAACTTTTATCAATACATGTCCCTGATTCTGGAAAGGATAAAGGCACCTAGGAAATTCCACCAAAGCCAAAAATAGCCTGTGTCCATATTTGTGCCCGTCGTGGGACTCCTCTAGTTAACCCATTTGAGCCTACATTTAAACTTTTTTTCTTTCATCACCCTCAAAATCCTAACCTTTGAGCCTTAGTATAGTTATATCCCTACCCTTGTTCTAAGGATTTAGTGGAGCTAATTCATGAGACATACAAGATTTTGAAGGCACTGCAAAAGAGATGATAAGAAAGAATAAGTGTGGGGGAAAGACTTGTCCATGAGAAAGAAGAAGAAAAATATATGTATGCCGAAAAAGAAAAAGAAAAGTGTATACGGCAATGAAAAGAAAAAGAGTGCAAGTATTTGTGGATTTTAGTCCCCCCATTGTGGATATGGAGTTTGTTTTGAAGTGAAGGCCTAAGTACGATGGATTTGGTCTTTGTCCTATTTCACAAGAAGTTCAACGCTGCAAGATGCCTTGGTGACTAAAAGAAGATGTCGCAATGCTTCAATGAAGGCTCCACTAGGTTTTTAGAACACTTTGTGTTTTCCCTTACCCCTTCGTTTCTTTAAACCCCTAAACCTTGGCCCCATTACAACCTTGAAGTAAGACCTCTTTGATCCTTAAGATAGGCAGCCTTTGATCTGTGGAGATTGGTTACAAGAGTTGAGCATATGGTTCGGTCCGTCCGGCAAGTAGTTGGTATCTTTCATGAGATCGTAAAAAAAAAAAAATGCATATATTTCAACATAGCCTTTCTTTCTTTATATATGTGAGCTTTTTGTTTGTCGAAAATATTATCATCTCTCACATATATTGAGTGAAAAAGCTTTTAGGCATTAGCCATGATCTGAGAGAAGAAAGAGTGACGAATCCTGTGAGATTTGAATCATACTTGTTGGATACATGTTGAGCTCCACCCACCACCATTGTCACATCCGTGTCTTACATGCTTATATGTGGAATATATGTTTAAATTAACTCTCGAATTACTTATGATTGAATCTTGGTTGCGTGCTAATCTTGATGCTATGAAAGTAAGAGGTTTCTGAGACAACAATGTTGAAGGCATAGTTTGTTTTGCGTCTTTTGAGTCTTTGTTTTATTTCCTCTGTATTGATTTTGCTAAGGGACTAGCAAAAGCTAAGTGTGGGGGAATTTGATAGGAGCATAAAATGCGATAAATATAATGTGAAACCTTTACACTTTTCTTAGCTATTTCCTTTAAAAAGTCAGTTTTAACTTTGTTTTCTTTTTAGGTAGTTCGTGGAGTGATTCAAGAGAAATAAGAGCTGAAAGGAGCAACGAAGCCATGAAATATGAAGTACTGATGAAGAGGACCAAGTTTGATCAACCATTTGGCCAGAAATTACAAGGGAAATCCACGGAAATCGTTGTGCAAAACAGTTGCTGCAAAGCAGAAAACTGCAGTTTCAGAATCAGATTTCTGGGAACGGTTTTGAGGAGCAATTCTTGCACCCTTCCAGATGCACCTTTGAAGAAAGGGCCAGCGATACTTGAAGAGATGATGTTATACTTGAACTACAGCCAAAGAAAAGGTCAAAATCATCAACGAGGAAGTAGAATATCAAAGTCGAAGTATGCTTCCCGATAAGGCAGAAACTGTCAGCTTTTCACGAAGCTTTTTGGGAGATCTTTTCCGGCGATTTTCTTGGAGTTTTTCCAGAAGGTTATTGATCATTATAGATGATCTGATGTCATAGAGTACGTGGGAGTCAAGAACCATCCATAAACGTGTCAAGAAAAAGTCGTTCCTTGTCCAAGAAGGAAGCTTCAGAGTCAGAAATTGAATCCTAGTCAAAACAGGATGGTTTTGCAGAATTCTTCTTTGGACGGATTTCCAGGGCATTTTTGGGAGGTTATTGCTGCTACAAATATGAAGGAGAGTCCTAGAATGATTCCTCAAGATTTTGGGAAGATTATTAAAGCTTGAAAATCATTTAATTATGCACCAAGTAGAGTAATCCTCAAGCAACTAGGAGAGGCTTTCAAAGCGGAATTGGAAAAGGAAACTAGGGCTGCACTTCTCCTATATATATTGAGCTTCTGCACACGTTGAAGATGACCACGCCTTTCACCTTCTCTTCTATCTCTCTTTCTCATTCATCCGCCATCATCTTTTTCTTCTTTTTCTCTATTTGTTTTATTTTGGTTTTTTAAACAATGTGTAACTAACTATCTTTTTGTTAGGGGCAAGGTTTGAAGCCCCAATTATGTAGAACATATGTTTGTTTAAATCTATTTTCTTGATCTTTGGTGTGAATTGGTTGTTTAATTCTGATTGATTGAAAACTTTTATGTGTTTATGTTCTTTGGGTCGACACTTAGGATTTATGCATGTAATTGGAGCTAGGTTTAGAAAATAATTCACCTAATCGTCTTGTTTTCTAATCCACAAGTATGCAAGGCTTTGGACAAAAGCTGATGTCTTAAACAACTAGAAGAGCATGCTAGGTAGGCGTTCCACACTAGACTGCAACTCTATAATCAATCGTTTCCATGAGATCTTAATGCTTCAAATGTGTTGACACTATATGTGTTGTTGATAGGATAGCGTTCTATACCTTGATTGCATGTTTGATAGGCTTAGCTATTGTGCGTTCACATAGACTAAGTAATTAGGGAAACATTAATAAGGGACATGATCTGCTCCGACTTGTTTCTTGGTTGATTTCTGTTCACACCTTAGTAATTGAAACTAGGTTAGCTTAACATTGTTCAAAAGTAATTGGTGGTGGATTTCCGAGTCTCTAACGTCTTCTCCATATTGTTTTTCAAACTCTAAAATCGTTTTTGCTTTCTTATTTTCTGTTTATTTTCGTTAAAAACCCAAAAACCCCGAATCAGTTTCGTTTTTAGGATTGCAACACACCCTTCTATCCCCATCTTGTCCTGCCATCTTTTCCCCTCTTTGACGTTTTTCTTTTTCTTAGTTTTGTTATTTGTTTTGTGCTTTAGTTAGTTTAGTTTTGTTTTATTTTGTGTGAATTATAAAGTTACCCTCAATCCCCGGCTTGAACGATCCCTGCTTACTCTATATTGCTAACGACTACATCTTGCAGGGTTACGTTGAGCGTCTATTTTGGGCGTATCAGCCACCACCATGACCAGGGATACCACGACCACCTTTCTCACTTGTGGTATTGCCACCACGTGTATCCGCACCAAACCTGCATTTTTCTTCCTTGTTAGGGCAGTTATATGGACCCATACGTCCCTCATATCCCTTATTCTTAGGGTTCCGCTTCTTGCGCCCTCTTTTGGGTGCATTATAATTCTCCTCATGAATGCTTTTAGTTCCAATGGGCCTTGAATTATAATTTCTCACGAGTATGTTATCATGTTTCTCAGCTACAGATATGAGATTGATAAGCTGATGAAACCTTGTGATCCGTCCAGCATTGACTTCAGTGCGGTATTGCTTTGATACCACAATGGCTGAAACGGGGAAGGTGGAGAGAGTTTTCTCAATTAGCTCTTGCTCTGTGACAGGTTGTCCACAAAACCTCAACATGGACTGTAGGCGAAAAGCTTCTGAATTATATTCAGCAACAGACTTGAAATCAGCAAAGCGCAGATTGTTCCATTGAACCTTCAAGTCAGGGAGGAGGGAATCTTGGACATTGCCAAAGTGCTCTTCTAGTGCTAGCCATAGCTCTCTTACATCCTTGATCGACATATACTCCAATCTGAGTGCCTTGTCCATATGGCGTCGCATTAAGATAACTGGTTGAGCATGCTTTATAGGTGTTGGCAAGAACACACGATCCGGGTTAGGTGCCTGGATTATGGGTAATATTCCCTTTGAAGTGAGGTGGTTCTCAACATCGGTTACCGAACTGTGGTAATTCGAGCATGTTGAGTCAAGCATGGGAAATTCGAGTCTAGGTTCATTCGACATCCTGAAAATAAGTAGAGAAGATATATTAGTTTCGGAGCTAAACTTCCACGAAAACTAAAATAATAAGATTTCCGAGCTATGCTACCAAGAAAACAATTTTCAAGAATCTCTTTTGGATTAGACCAAACAATAATGTTTTAATATGGTCACAATTTGATGCTTACGGACGCTCTTAGTTCGAGCATTATGAACACTCTTAGTTCATACGAACACTCTTAGTTCGTTAAGCGTGAATCCTCACAATTCCGCTTTATTAAATAATCGAACCCATGTTTGTATATTGAAAATCCTGCAGAAAATAAAGGAATTTAAAAGACAAGAAAACAGGAACTTTAATCTTTAAAACTTACTTGTTGAAATTCGGAGCAGATTCGCTTCTGAACAACTCTCACTTTGAATGGTGTACAGATCTCAAAACGACTCCAATAAGGCTGAAATTTGGAGGTCAGATAGAAGAGGCAGAGACAAACTGAAGGAAGGATTTTGATCTGAGGTCCCGATCAAGACGTTTCAGGGTGTGCAAACAGGCTGATCTGTACAGGAACGAGAGTGCTGCTGTGCTGCAGGGGCAGCAGGTGTGCGACGATGCTGCAGGGGCAGTAGAAGGCACACGGGTGCTCAAGGGCTGCAGGAGCAGCACACGGTATGGCTAGCAAGGGCTAGGAGCTTGCGGCAATTTTTGGTGAAAGAAATTTCAGGTGTTAGGGTTTTTTTTTTTTTTTTTTTTTTTTTTTTTTGGCTAGGGCTTGGGTTAGAGTATCGTGCTGATAACGTGTTGTAGAGAATTGGATAATTGTATTGTATTCATCTCACCATGAGATTTATATAGGGTTACATCATGTATACAAGGGGCAATACATAATAGCTATACTAATCAATCGCACATTACAAGTATGCCAATCACATATATTACGAGTCTATCAATCGCATACATTACAAGTTTGCCAATCGCATACATTAAGCAATACTTATTGCATGAATAGTCATGATCATTTACAACAAACTTTGTAATCTCGAAAACTTACGTGTCATCCACTTGTACACTTCATTATCCAAAGCCTTCATCTCCTCCATTTCCTTTGCAAAGTAAGGAAGTGTAGTTAACTGTGCACATCTCCACATTTGATCCTTTAGTACCTTTTTTGGAAAGAGTTTCGTAAAATTTGTCCACATATGGCGCACACAAAATCTAATCTTAGCCGATTGAACCACTTATTCAAAGGCAGGGATTAAACCCTTTTGCTTATCGCTGATGAAAGTCCAACCTGCTCCATCCTCAAGTATACTCAGGTCTTTGCATAGAAGCTCTAGAAACCAAGTCCACGAGTCTTTGCTTTCCATCTCCACCATGGTGTAGGCAATCACCCATGAAGTGCTGTTGGCATCAATTCCAATGGCTGTCAAGAGCTGACCCCCATATGCGGACCTCAAATGGCAACCGTCTAGCCCAATCACAGACCTACATCCCGCTTTAATTGAATCCATTTTTAAGAGCTCCAAGACAGATGTACATCCTCTTGAAGATTGGAAGCTTCTTTCTGAAATCACATTTTATGTCGACGGTTGTAGAAGGGTCCACCATTTTCAGCTCATTCCCATAATCTCGGAGTCTGGCATACTGCTCCATGATGGTTCCCTCCAACACTAAAAGGGTTGCTTTCTTTACTCGATAAGTTATCTACTTCGAGACCCTTACTCTAACTTCTGAAGACATAGTTTGAGCCAAAGATTCTGCAACAAAACAAGCAAAAAAAGAGTACCAACAATACCAGGTTCAGTAACCATAATTTTTTTTTTTTTAAAAAAGCAAAAATATATAGCTTGCAAACAAAAAACTCTAACTTATGAACTTTCAGCAACCATCAAAACAAGCATCGTAAAACTGTAGTCTGTTGGCATCAACTTTCAACAACCATTGAAATAATTGTACTCTAACTTTTCAACTTTCAGTAATCATCGAAACAAGCAAATATATCAAGTAAACAGGTAATTACTCTAAAACTATACCCTAACTTGCAGGTTTGACTGCTCTAAAGATAGTACACAAACAAAACTACTCTAAAGATAGTACACAAACATGGCAAATACTCTAACTTGCAGGTTTCGTCTCATATAACACAAACTTGCAACAGCTCACTAGTACAAAAAGTTAATCACACAACACTAATCACACAACGGAACACAAATCATCTGTTGTGTGTTGAAGTCAGTTTAATCATACAACGGTGCTGGTTGAATTATGTTGTGTGAATGCCAACAAAGTGATAATTTTTATAGGAACTACATTGCACAACGGAAATTAAGCATGGTCCGTCGTCTGAGCCTTAAAAATTTAGCGGAGATTTCCCTCCACTTCGGAGTTTCGGATGGATGTTGAAAAGCTGAAATCTGGGCTACTAGGACAACGGTTTTATTATTGCCGTTGTGTGATTGAAAAACTAAGCACCAAAGTTGAAGGATGCTTGCTTGAATGTCTTCACCGAGATAGGGCTAGTGCAAGCTACAATAATCATACAACAGATTTAAGGTTTTCTGTTGTGTGAACATGCAACTGGCGGTAACATTTTAACCAAAAATGTTGAAGGCGCCATGTTTCCCTCCATGATTTCACATTTTATACATTCAGACGACAGTGAGATATATTTCCGTTGTGTGAATAACTTAAGAAAATTTCTAGCTAGGTTTTGATTCCCACATCGTGTCTAAAAGAAAGAAAGAACTTAGCTCTCTCTCGACTACATCGACACTCAGCTCTCTCTCTCTCTCTCGACACTCAGCTCTCTCTCTCAATCTGGCTTGTTGCTATCCCTTGCACTTAGCTCTCTCTCTCAATCGGTCCCGACTTTGCCACCGTTCGCGATTTCTCTCTCTCGATCTGCCACCGGTCGCGATTTCTCTCCCCGTTCGGATCCATTTTGGTTCCGCCTTCCAGAGTTCCAAGCTCCAGCCACCGAGCCACCTCTCCTTTCAGTCTGCCTGAGCCACCTCCTCTACCACCGAGTCACCTTCACTGCAAGTCTATATCTCTGATCTCTGCGACTCCTTCAAGGCTTCAATCCCTGAATCTTAGGTAAACATCGATTACCCAGTACCCATGCTGATGTTAAGAGCCCGCTCATATTTTCGGTCAACAATTAAACTTCCCCCCTTTTCTTTAAGGGAAGCGTTCCCATCCTTCCATCTCTCTCTCCCCCTCTTCTCTCTCTCTCTGAAGTCTGATCTTGTCCTTGCCTACTCCAACGGGAGTTACCAGACGACTACTTCTGCATATCAATGGAAGGGGGTTTTACTGGCCACCACAAGCACTTTCCCTCCAAATTTGGGTTTCACTTTTTGGGGATTCTTTTAGATCTGGAGACGAACATCATCGCTTCCGTATTCCAATTCTCTTTTTGGGTTTTGACATCATCAGGATCTGGTATAAATTTCTCTAACCCTTCTTTTCCTTTCATTTTTCATTTTTGCCTTGCATATTCGGTATTGATGTTCAAATTTGATTAGGCAGCGAAGAGATTTTGAACCCAAGAGCTTTGGGTGGATTTCATTTGTGTTTGTTTAGAGCTCAAGATCTAATTTTGATTAGGTTTTCTTTTTGGGTTTTCAGGGTTTGTGATTATTCTGTTTCTATATATGCCGTCGAAACCCATCCCATCTAGAACTGAAAATTCCAGAAACTGAAATTTCCTGAGCTCTGGGAACCTGGAGATGGACACTTTCCGAGTTTTCTAATTCATTTCATTATCATCTGATTGTTGTCTTTGAATTTTATTTCTAGGTTTTTTGGTGGTTTTGTTTTTGTTGTTGCTAATTTGGGTTTTGGTGAATTTGTGAAGAGCAAGCGGTGTGTGTAGAAATTGGAAATAGGGGGTGAAGCAGAGTCTGGGACGCAGAGACAGTTTGAGCTTTGCTGGTTGGAAGATGGGTTCTCAGATATGTATGTAATTTGGGTTCTCTCTTTTTGTATTTTCTTTAATATTCTTAAATTTTAGAACTTTGACAAGTAAATTGCAGGTTAGAATCAAAGTCAAACACAAACTGAAAAGTAAAAGAAACCCACTTTGGCTTTTATTTCACATGATCATTCAATATCTTAGTACTTCAGTCCCAGTTTTGTTAATTGCTTAACAGGGTTGATCAATTTCTATGTTTTTTTGAGTTGGTCAATTTGAGTCTCTAATAATGTGTATGATATATGAGATGTACCAATTAGGTTCATTGATCAATTAGTTGTGTTTCTCAGTTCATGCACTTTTACTAAGTAGTAATTAAGCTGGAATCGTTTTTGTTAGAAACAAATATCCTTGTTAAATGATACTTTATCGGAGGACTTAGTAAGCAAGTTTAAGTTAGTTCTGCCAAATGCTACCAAATGCACATATCCTTGTTCTACATATGCTAAACTGTTACTTCCAATATTGTAAACTGAATTGAGATCATGTACGTGATGCACTTGTACTAAAGTATGAATGATAAAAATGAGTCAGTGGTTCAAGCCTTGCTTATCATATGTGTTTGGATTAAATGGAGTGTCTGAAGTTCTAGTTTAATTCTGAATCAATAAGGGAAAAGAGTTGGCTAGAGTTCTAATTAAGGTTTTTGTATATATAGCTTCGAGTCACTCTTTGTTGTGATGATTAGTTGCAAGATGTAGTGTATGTGAAGATGAATTATACTTATAAGAAATCGATGATCACTTCAGTTCAATCTAGCTTTTTTGGCTCTTTTAAGAATAGTTTGCACTTCATATATAGAATGCTTAGTTCAAAAGCCACATATACACTCTGCAAAGAACATATAATTCAGATTTAATTATTTGACTTCAATATGGAAGGTGGTTCCTGAGCATGCAGTCAAGGGATTGTTATGATTATATATTGGTTCAGGAACATAACTTAGCTGTCTCAATTTCTTGTTAAGATTTATATCATTTATAAGCTGGACTTTATTATGTGTAGGATTTTTGGGTGTGAGAACTCTAGCTGGAGAACAAAGGATGATGGACAGTTCTATTAGAGAAATAGAGAGGACAAGCCTTCTGAGGGAAGAGAAGAAGCTGGTTCGAGGTTAAGAAAAGTGCTAAGCAAGGGAAGATGGTGTTTTGGGTCTAGGCCATCAAGGACTGGGTTCGTTGGGTTCGTGACGAAAGCATAGCCATCTCTAAAGCAAACTAGTTCTCCCTCTCTTTCTCTAGGTTTTGCTCTTCACTTCCGCTACCGGCTTCTGTAAGTTGCTTATCTCTTTCTCTATAAAACAGCAACCCTGAAATTGATTTAAATCGCTACTGTCTTTGTTCGTCTGGTGTTTCTCCTTTAACCAATTGCCACTATAATCTTTGTTTCAGAGCAGTAAGCAGCAGCTAGCTTCTCCGATGTCGAGTTTCATGCCAACAGCCAATCGATCAGAACACGAATCCCAACAAGTTTGAGGTCTAAATTCAATTCACGACTCCATTTCGAGCCTCAGCTTCATCCCCAAAGCCAATCACCTTGTCGCCACCTCCTGGGTCAACCAGGTTTCAATTCTTTCGCTTTTTATTCCTAAAAAAGCTATTGACTCTTAATCTGTAAGATAGTTATTGAATTTAATTGGTGCAATATGTTTTGTAGTAGTGATTATGATTTAGGAATAATATGCCTTTGTTCAGGTTTGATGTTGGGAGATACAACACAGTGGACAAAATCTTGCTAGTACCCCAAGGGAATGATTTCACATGACCATCAAGTACGGGGCAAATTCTCTGTCTTGTATTGTTTGATTTTATTGCTGACTCTATGTTACGTGAAACTACTTTGATTTTTGGTGTCTATCAGATGGCATCATCATCTATTATTTCTTGGGCTAACTAGTAGTCATTGCATCATCATATATATAAGCGTCTGAAGAAAAAGAGGTTGGAGGTTTAGGAAGAGAAGAAAATGACAGAGGCTGCTTGTTGTAAGTAGATATTCGGTAATTTCTCGATTCTTGACTGTTTATTATTTTGCTGCTTCTGTTTCTTATCAGTATTATGTTAACTTTGTATTTATGTATGAGGGATGTAGAAGATTTTTAGATGCGTGGGGTTTTTGTTTATGCAATGTTGTTGTCTGTACTTGATGGAATCAGCATGAACAAGGATTTCATTGCAGTTCTTGTTTCTATTGTAAGATATAAATGACTATTACACTAGGATAGAAATAGTGGATTACGAGAAAAACAAGTAACTCTGCTAGGCATAAAAACTCTTAACTTTCTTGGTGTTTGCATTTGATAGAGGGCTTGTGCATGTTGTGTTGTCAAAGCTTGACTTGTTCCCCTAATGGGCTGCTTCCTTTGTCTGCGATATTAACAATCTAAAAACAAAGTCTCGAGTTCTTATTGACGCATTTTCAAGCTAAATGCAAAAACCATGCACACAGAAGAGACATTCTGCTTATAAAAATACTATTGAATGTGTTACTGGAATTGTGTCAAGAACCATATCAACTAAGGTTCTGCTCAGATTAGCATTTGTTTACTTTTATGTGTGCTTCTATATGAATTTGGTAACAAGTCAACTCATTTTTATACTCCTCTTCTACAGGGCATGTTGGAAATATACAGCTCTTTGTCTGAAGCTGACAAGAAGGAGTTTGAGACTGGCTGGCTGCCAACTTACAGGCTAATATACACCTCGATTATATCATATTTCTTATTTGCATTACCTGTCACCCGAATTATTGACTGGCTGCTGCCAACTTACAGGCTAATAATAAGAGAGTGTTTGGTAACCACTCTTTCCGCCTCAACCAAAGAGAGGTCATTAATGCTACAATGAGTGGCCATGATGTTTTCGTTTTAATGCCAATTGGAGGGGGTAAGAGCCTGACATATCAGGTACTTGAATCTTTTTCTCACGACTCTTTTGACTTGTTTCGGGTAATGTTTTTCTTCCAGACTTTATTTTCATTTGGATTTTACCTTTTCTTCTATTGAACAATATACAATGATGTTCCTTCCTCCTTTGTCTTCTCATATCTGCTAGGCAAATATTCCTGCTGCTTACCTAAGTGCCAATATGGAGTGGAGTGAACAACAGGAGATTCTTAGAGCACCGAGTTCTGAATATTGTAAATACAAGCTGTTATATGTCACCCCTGAAAAAGTTGCCAAGTGAGTTTTGTTCCCTCAGTAGTTGTATCCTAGCAAACATATTCATTTCTGTGCCCTATGTTACATCAACAGCAGCACTTTATTAGTAGTGTATATTCCCTCTTGGTTTGTAGTTGAGGTTTATATTAATTGGGTTGAGTTGTGCATATTCAGAGTGAGCCTGAGTTAAATGTTGACCAGTTGGATAGTGCACTGAAAGACAATGTGGCAGCTGAAACTGATGCTCCTGCTGAATATAGTGAAAAAGAGGCATTTGATGATCATCAGTGCAATGGTAAAGAACCAATCATCTGTCAGGTTAGTCATCACTGTAACTAGGCTTTTGTTTTTAAACTGTACACAAGTTTCAGTCTTTCAGATGTTTTGCATTGTGGAAAGGGAAAATCTGTAAGCAACGCCTTTGAATTGTACATGAATTGTAAAGACTTCGAAGCCTTTATTTCATCTTAAGAATATAACCATTGATAGTGCTCAGACCTTAAAGTTTGGTTAAAGCCGTAAAAGGCAAGGGCATAAGAAAGAGAACTAAACCCATAAAAGAGTGCAACACTTGGTTATATATCAAACTTTAGCCGATCAAATTTTTTTATAATTTAGTGCTGGTTGTCCTGTTTCAGAGCTTTTTGAAAGATGACTGTACAGATAAAAGCATAGAAAGTCTTGATGAGGGAAAGACAGTATTAATGGAGGAAGCAATTGGAGAAGAAGCAAAGGATGCATTGGTGAGATGATTGTTGTGAAAAAGAATTTACTAATGCCATATTATTGGTGAGATGAGATGATTGCGTTTTGTATATGTTATGAACTATGTTAACAAATTCCCCTAAATGGATGCAGGTTTCAATTTCGAAGACATGCAAGCTTTTGAAGTCAATCTCAAGGTTGAAAGCTTTTGAAATATTGTTATTTGTTTTCGTCTGAGAGGGAATTTGTTTTTTTATTCATATTGACTGATTGAATGTGATGTGAAATCAGAACCAGAAACCGGGGTTGTTGTTGTGGATGAGGATGGAAAACTAGAAGACAGAGTTGGAGTGGCCTTGAAATGTCTTCCAAACTATGATCCTGCTACCAGTTTGTTCGAAACAGTTTAAAGCTGCAACGGAATCACCCCCCTATACAGAAAGTGTGTGCGTAGGATTGGAGCATGCACACTCTTTTTTCCAGTTTCAAAGCGCAGAGACAGAGAGAGACTACACTTTGTTAGATCGCAGGTTTTGTTCCTTGGTTTGGGTTGGACTCTAAGGGCTTCTGCTTTTTGTGTCCTTCCCCTGCTGCATTGTGTTGTTAGATTTGGTTTGGATTGGATTTGTTTGTTTTATAGGATTCTCAGAAATTGGTTAGTTGTAAAAGAACTGCATTACTAGTATTGATTGTTTAGATTGGATGGTTTGGATTGATTGTTTGTTTTTGGTTCAGAACACGTCATAATGGAATGATATGGATTTGAGTACTTTTGATGTGGTAATTACTGTCCAATAGTCACTGGTTTGTTACTCAATTTGATTACAATATTCACACTACAGCTAAACAAATAGAGTAGTTGTGTGAACTAACAACCAACAACAAAGAAACAAACTTCTGTTGTGTGAGATCATAACACACAACAGAAACCAAATAGAGTAGTTGTGTGAACAAACAACTAACAACAAAAGAAACAAAGTTCTGTTGTGTGAGATTCATAACACACAACAGAAATCAAATAGAGTTTGTGTGAACTAACAACCAACAACAAAAGAAAAAAAAGTTCTGTTGTGTGAGATTCATAACACACAACAGAAATGAAATCATCTCCGTTGTCTGAGTAATCAACAGACAAGGGATATAATTTCACTTCAGTTGTGTGTTATTAATCTCAGACAACAAAGAATGAGTAATATCTGTTGTGTGTTACATATCTCAGACAACAAAGAATGAGTAATATCTGTTGTGTGTTATGAATCTCAGACAACAAAGAATGAGTTATATCTGTTGTGTGTTATGAATCTCACACAACAGTGAATTCTTTCTTCTGTTGTCTGAATGTGCCGAGGCATCGCCACCCATGCCATGCTAGGCACATGCTGCGCAACTCACACAACGGAAATAGGTATTTCTGTTGAGCAAACTATTATCACACAACGGTGAAATCACCGTTGTCTGATTTTTCAATCACACAACACTCACTTAGACCACGGTGAGCTTGGTCATCACACAACACAAATCCACCGTCGTCTGATGACCTTTTTGTAGTAGTGGCTACAACCTTATCCACTTTGCTCAATTTTGAAAAAAATTTCCCATAACACTACTATAACACTACTAAACAAACAACTTGCTGCAACCTTATAAACTTTGCTCAAATCTGGAAATTTTTTCCGAAAACAACACTAACTCATATACTTGCTACAACACAATGAACTTTGCTTAAATATGGACGTTTTAACTTAAATCAACAGTAACTCATGCACTTGTTGCAAAAATATGAAAATATAAGAAACAAAACTGTACTTTAACTCATTTCTAATAGCTGTAACCAACCAAACATGGTAAAAAAACATGAAAATATCATAAAAGTACACAAACAATAGTAACTTATCAAGTTTCAACATCTCAACCAAACTGAGCAAAAGCCTAAAGAGATTAGAAATGGATATATGGCTTCCATCCGGTGTTTAGCTTTATCCTTTCCATGAAGCGCTTAGTTAGCACTGACCATGCTGTTATCAAAGACTCTAAAGTCTTGATCATAAGAGAGTCCTGATGTTGCATCCTAGATGCATACAGCTCGAATGGACAGTCTTCGGACTTGCATATAGCCCTCACCCTTTTCCTGTCATTTTTTGATAAAAATAAAAAAAACCTCCCAACCATCTCTAATAGCCCTCTCCCTTATAGCCTCTCTCAAAATGGCAGAGTTGCCAAATATCATCCATTTCTTGAAGACTGGATCCTTCCTATCTGTTTCGGGATTAAACTCAGGGAATAACACTTCCTCTTCACCATTATAATTCAAATCAAGCACTATCTCTCGTCATCGGACTCTGCTGGTCCAAACATATCTTCGTGATCAACAAACTCTTTTCCACTTTCCATCTCCACATTGTTCAGAGCTTCTTTACTTGGTCCTACCCATTCACCATTTCCATTAACCTTAAACCCTATATCAACTTCCTTTAACCAATCATCGTCATCAACACCATACTAATCATATTCATCATCTTCAGCTGCAGGTATGTAGTCATCATCCTCATCACTCTCACTGCCATCAAACTCCACTTCATCTACTTGCTCAGGGTTGAACCCGAAGGACTACATGTAGTCAAGAATATCTATATCTTTCAGCAGCTTCTCCTCTAAACCACTTACACCGTCAATACTTTTCTGTACAGCACTTCCCTCAGGGTACATCTTTGCTTTTCCTTTGTCTTTAGGATCTGGTTTAGCCACCTTGCTGCCTTGACTAGGGATGCCATCATCAACCTCTCTAATGACTATACCTAGCTGCCTTGTCTCCCTTGTCTCACAAATTGGCAACTTTTTTTCCTCAATGATCTTCTCAATAACACATGTAGGCTTTTTTCTCAGCTCATCAGGGAGCTCTTCAATCACCACTCTAGAAGATCCCGACTGACTAAACACATCAAAACCAGCTGGATACATGTAGACCTCGTCTTCATTTAAGCCATCATCAGCTCTATGAATGTGATCTAAGTAGAGAACAACTAATCTCACTTCTGGTACACAACATAACATAGTCATCACATCTGCATCTGAACTTATTTTTGTCATAGCATCATCTTCACTTCCTATACTAAACCAATAATCAATCCTTGTACCGGCATAATCTGGGTTCAACCCTTGGACCATGTTATCTAACTTGGTCAACGACATCCTATCCTTGTCAACATGATCATAGAAGGATATCTTCCCACCTACGTACCTGTTTCCTAATATGTTCCCCCCATGATATATCTTCAGCAAGAAGTAATTAGGATTATTTGCATGGAAGGGAAAAAAAATTTAATAAAGCATGTCAGTTATTACCACAAACAACAATTGGACCACTTATAAAAGCACTGCTAAGTGGGTAGTAGTAAACAATGACCACAACCAACAACAAACACATCAAAACCATAACGTACAACAGCAATATTAAAACCCTCATTCATTATCCCCAAAAACTTTCACATGCACCTGCATACTTAATCACCTACTTTAAGGGTCAAGCCTTCATAAACAGACAACAATTGAAGCATAAATGACCCAAAGATAAAATATCTTTTAGTACTATATGACGACATCATCGTCATAATTATTAGGATTGAATAAGTATGAGACAAAAGCAGAACCTAAATCTATCATATGAGACAAAAATAGAAGTTAAAATAGAAAAGGCATGTTTCTGGAAAGGGTAAACTTATTGTTTTATATTGTACTTTGCTCTGTCGGAATTCAAGCTTGTTCCTGCAACATGTAAGTTACTTTTAAACTTCAAAACCCTATATCACAAACATACAATATAAGCTTCTGAAGTAGAATAAATTTCAGTTCTAGTTTTAAAAAATAACACAAGTAAGCACTTTGATCTAGTTGAAAAAGTACACAAGAATTTTGCTACTTGGAAAAGTCATACTTTGCAACTTGGAAAAGCAAAGACAACGTTATTCACTTATTCCTACTGTTACTGCTATCCCTCTACAAAGCATCAGAAAGTGGAACTTTTAAGTCAATGCACACTCAATTGGTGGGGTTGATAACAAGCCTTTGAGGTTATATTATTGACAAAACCGATAATGGTTTGGGTAAAAGACTAGGACCAATACAAGATAAAAATTGCAATCACACTGCTTTCGATCGAACTCCAGAAACTTGAAATCCAGAAACTTTAGAAGATTTAGAATCTCTGAAACCCAGAAACTTTAGAAGCTCTGAAACCAACATAGTCATCACATCATACTAAAACCCAAAACCCAGAAACTTTAGAAGCTCTGAAACCAAACCCAGAAACCCTTTTTCCCCAATTTTGAAATTTTGAGGTTTTAATTTCAAACCTTAAACCCGACTCTTTAATCCATAAAACCTAAAGATTTGACCACCGTAATGCAAAATCCTAAATCCAAACTCACCGTAATGAGGGATTTCATCTCCATCCTTTATTTTTCTGGGTATCCAAACATCAAGCACGTTGTCAGCCATATCGAAACCTTCTCCAACTTTTCAATCGGTCTTCTTCTTGTCGATTTTGTGGGCCTTTCAATCGGTTCAGCCTTCTCCTTCTTAACGCATTCGATTCTTTAGGTTTTCAATTTTTTGCTTTCTCCAAACAACTTCAATATGGGACTGTATTACAGTTTGTGTCGTGTAATGTGGAGGATTAGTGTGGATTTAGAGCAGTGATCTAAGTTAGAATAGGGTAGGGACATTTTGGGAATTTTACTATTATGTGGGCCCTACTTTTGATGAGTTGGAACTCCACGCCAGCAACTAAACGTCTGAAATTGACTGAATTGAGTCGGAGTGACCTATTAGACCAGAAGATGATATTGTGGGTGTGTTTTTGATGAAATTGAAAGTCGAGAGACTGAATTGATGTTGGGCCCATACCACAGGATATTAAACAATATTTAGCCTATAAAAAAATGATTAGACTTTAGCTCTTTAAGACATGGGTCATTGACCCAAAACACCAAAATAAGCCAAAATTATCCCACTTACCTTATCAACAAATTTTTGTTCCCACTAAATCAATTTATAATAAAATGATCATTCTACCCTCCATCTAATAAACAACTATTATCATGCCCCCTCTTTCTCATCCCTTCAATTTGCACACACTCACACACACACACACACACTCTTTCTCTTGGAATCTGATTGCGTTGCGGTGGTGTCAGACCCTGACCGGGTTTGGGAGCACGCCTCACTCTATGTTTTATTGTTGCTGTTGAACTCCTTTTATTTCGGTTATGATGTAAGCCCTAAGGAGTCACAATTCACTTGCCTACTTTATTTTGAAATATTTCCAGACTTGTTAATTTGAATATTAGATTGTTGATCGAAAGTCCTTTCTTAAAAGTTTTACTTGTCTCTTATTTTCTAAAAATTGTATTTCAAAAGGCCTTGTTGTATTAAGTGGTAGGTCTACGATACATCATTGGGTTCCTGGTCCGGCTTCCATTCCACAATTCGATGGAGGTCCAAGTCAACTCGGCCGCATTGATTGAGAATCTCCTGGCCAAGTCGTGGACGGCGGAGCTTCGAGCACAGATATCCACTAAGGCATGATTGAAATTCTCTGAAACCCAATCGCTCACCAGTAGGCTCTGAAAATCGGAATCAAAGCCTTCTTCACCTTGTGCTTGGTGAAGCAGACACGCGAGAAAGCCTTATCGGCCGGATCGCCGGAGACGCTGATCTGATTGTATCTCTGGCCCCGGGCTACAACCGAAGTTGTTGCAATCAAAGTCAAATTAGTTTGAGGGCAAATGGTCAACCGGAGTCGTTGCAAAATGACCGGAATTATGGGCAAAATGGTCAACCTTTTTTGCGATTAATCAGTTTGACGGCTGCGACCGGAGTCGTTGCAGAATGGCTAGTGAGACATAGGTGCCCATAGCATTTTCTGGGTGCCCAAATTAGTTTATTTTTTATTTTTTTGGTAATTGTAGGCAGAAGTCCGAGAAAGAAAGAAAAAAACATTTTATTATCTCGTAGTAAAGGTCTATTGAGGGGCAATAGACGTTTTGAATTGATGTTATCTCCTCATTTTTTTTTAATCAAAGTTTTATTTCTTCAATTTTAGATAGATTAGTTCCCATTTCAGCAACTGAAAGTTATATTGAGGGGCAATAGACGTTTTAAATTGATGTAATCTCCTCATTCTTTTTTCTTTAATCAAAGTTTATTTGTCTAAATTTAGGGAGATTAGTTCCCATTCCGGCGACCAAAAGTTCTATTGCGGGGCAATAGACATGTATTAGAGGGCAATATAAGTTTATTATCCCTCTATTGGGGCAATAAAGGTCTATTGGGGGGGGGGGGGAAGGAGAAATTAAAATAATCTTAGATAGGTTACATTTCCTAGGTCTATTAGCTAGGTCTAGCCTACCTCATTCTATTCTCTATAGTAGGGGTCATCATGGGTTGGGCTAGGGCCGGCTCTACCCTAAATTTTAGGGCTTAGGGTCGGGCCGGGCCGGGCCTAGTCAAAGTCAACAAAATTTAGGGTCGGACCGGCCCTCCAAATAGGGCCGAAATGGGCCAAAAAGGCCTTATTTTGTTTAACCAAAAAAAAAAACATTATTTTTTTCTTCTAAAAATATGGCTCAATGATATACTAGCCTCTTAACATGTGCTCCGCACATGTCAATTTGCTTATTGTAAATCATGTGTACGAACATCCAATCTTATATTTGGGGATATTTCTCAGTTTATATTAGAGATGTTGTTTCCTATTTTATCCTAATTAATTGGCATGCATAAATTAATTTTTATATTTTTTTGTTAGTAATATTTTATTTCTATTTTTTTTATTACTATTGCAGTTTAAATCCCA
This sequence comes from Rosa lucieae, assembly GCA_024704745.1. Lineage (NCBI taxonomy): Eukaryota > Viridiplantae > Streptophyta > Magnoliopsida > Rosales > Rosaceae > Rosa > Rosa lucieae. Next base: position 17,596 of record JANPXK010000349.1, on the reverse strand, counting down.
CTCTTTGGACAATGCTATCCCACTCCCTCACTCTCACCTCCCACGTTAGGTTTTGCTTCTTTTTGTTTTTTTTTTTTTTTTTGTTTCCAATATTTTAAATTACCAATATATCTTTTATGTATTAGATTATAAATTATAGAGTTTTTCATGAACCATGGGTAAAATAGGTAGTTCAAAAATTTAACCATTCTCCCTAAGAATTGGCTTAATTATATAAGATAAGATATATATATATAGGTAATAAAAGACTCATTGTTTTTTATTGATCATATTTAATACACAGTTACACACACACACACACATATAGGAATTAACTTATAACATTTATTAATATTAGTTAAGGTGGTTATATTCAATTAACTATCTATATAAATCTCTCAATATTAATTGTTGTGTAACAAAGAAAATAGAAATTAAAGAAAACAAAACTTATGAAATCAATTACAAAGAAAGAGATAAATTGCATATTATAGAAAAAAGAGAAACATAATTAAAAAATAGAAAAAATAAAAAATTATTATGGCTTATTCGGGAGGGCTTATTCGGGCGGGCTCAAATGGGCCGGGCTTCATTTTCATGGCCCATACCCTACCCTATTTTAGAAAGGGTCGGGCTTAGGGCCGGGCTAGGGCCGAAGGGCCAAATGATGACCCCTACTCTATAGATAACGGCCTCCTTTGAAACAACAAACTCAACAAGTACTTTCGACTACTTAGGAAAATCAAATGAATCTTCTTTTGTTTCTGTGCAAAATACATGATAAGATGTTTGGGGGATATCAAAATGAGAAGAGCGATTACACCACCAAGTCGGAAGGCCGGAGGCAGAGAAGGGGAGAGGATGGGATCTATCACCTCAAGGTTTCTCTTGAAGATCTCTACACCGGCACAACCAGAAAGCTTGCTGTCACTCGCAACAAGATCTGCACCAAGTGCAAGGGCAAAGGGTCAAAGTCAGGTGCTTCAAGGACGTGCCGTGGTTGCCAAGGGCATGGTTATAAAGTCACTGTACGCCATTTAAGCCAAAATTTGAGGCAGCAAACGCAGTACTACTGCTATGAGTGCAAGGGCACTGGCCAGACCATTCGTGCCAAGGACCGCTGCCAGCAGTGCAAGGGTGACAAGGTTGTGCAGGAGAAGAAAATATTGGAAGTCCACGTGGAGATAGGAATGAAAAACGGGCAGAAGATCATATTCCCTGGCGAAGCTCACGAAGGGCCTAATACCATCACATGTAATATTGTTATTGTACGTTGTCCAACAGAAGGAGCATCCCAAGTTTAAGCGAGAGGGGGATGACCTAATATTTAAGTATAAATTGTCCCTAAAGGAGGCACTCTGTGGGTTCCAATTTAGGTTGACACATTTGGACGGTAGGTAACTTCTGATTAAGTCTCAATCTGGAGAAGTTGTCAACCCTAATCAGTGCAAAGCTATACATGATGAAGGCATGCCAATATACTCGAATCCATTTATTAAGGGCAAGTTGTATGTTCAGTTCACTGTTTAGTACCCAAATTCCTTGAGCCCAGAACTGTGCAAGGCACTGGAGGCTGTGCTGCCTTGCGGGTCTGACTAGTCACCGCTTACTGATAAGGAGCTAGACGAATGCGATGAGACTACGCTGTATGATGTGAACATGGAGGACGAAATGCGAAAAAAGAAAGCAAATCAGTCTCAAGAGGCATATGAGGAAGATGAGGACATCCATGGTGATGCCGGTGTCTAAAGATCCTAGAAGGAGCCTAGAGGGGGTGAATAGGCTCACAACCAATTTTTTGTTCAAAACTTTCTCAGGGATTGCAACTGGGTGATCAATCCTGATTGCTGATATTGAACAAAATATATTGAACAATCAAGCAAACCAACTAAAGCATTAAAGAACACAGATTTTTGTTGACGCAGTAAAACCCTATCAAGGGAAAACATCTGCGTGGCCTTTACACTTGAAAGACCAAAACCAAATCACTAATGACAAACAGATTACAAGTTTCCACTACAGGGATTGAACTGACCGCTGCAATCCTTCCTAGACTGACTCACTAGGCTGTGTGTAATCACTACTTGCTAATTGGTTATACAAGTGATACAACTCATAAATCTCAACTATGAAACAAGCTATGAATGCAGCAAGTTCGACTTGGAGATTTCACCTTTGAAGCATACATTCCCAACTGAACTCATGGGATGCAAGAGATGAATATGCATGAATGGTTTTGTGTTTTTCAAATTGTTTTCAACATGGAACATACACTTTGAAAAGCGAGAAAACCAAAGAGATAAAACTCTTGATAAACAAAGGGACTGAAAAGCACAAGTGTTTTCAATACCCGAATAGGAACAGAGAACCAATATATATAGAGGAGGAAGAGAAAGAACAGTTCACTCAAAGAACCCTTAAACTCAATTTGAGAAGGTAAACCCATACCCTTAATTTCAGATGGCACGTGTAAACCCATGCTCCTAATTTCAATTGGGAACACCAATTCTAGAAGCCAAACACTCCAACTCCTTAATCAAAACTGACACCCAAATGGAACCCATGAAAAACCATTGACTTTTGTGAAAGAGATGACATGCCTAAGTTTACCTATGCCATGAGGAAGAGGGGACTTCTTCTGATCTGTAAGGTTGAAGCTTGATCTTGGACAAGACAACAAGATGAGATGGGTTGGGGAAGCATGACAGCAACGCAGCAAACTGTGATGAGAATATCAAGTTGTAATTGAACTAATTCTTCAAACTTGGCCTTTGGCTTTCGAGAGCAAGGCAGACACACAAAAGAGAAGAAGAACCAAGTTGCAATTAAACTATTATGGCAAGATAGGGAAGCTGACAGCAAGGCAGCAAAGTGATCTTCAAGTCTTCAAGTGAGTTTTTGACAGCAAGACAACCTCAACAATTGTATTTAAACAATTATGGGCTTGGGCTTCTAACTCTCGGGTAGAAATGTTTTGTTAATGTGAGGAATGCCAAACATGATATACTAACAGTGTCCAATGTGCTCATCAATGATTCCAGTTACTTTGTTAATGATTTAGTTTGTGACGTTATTTCTGTTATCTGCTTAGTTCTTACTGTTTATTTCTGGGTTCGGGTTGTTTTTGAATCTTAAAATAAAGACTTTTGCTTGATATGAATGGTTACATATTGAAAAGGAGAAAGATAAGTTTTAAGTAAAAGGTTTTATCTTCATAATCATATCTATTGCCAATCGTGCTTCATTTTCTTCTTGCACATATGTTTATGGTCCACCGAACGGCCTTATATGCTTGCTTCAAATAGTGCAACTGACTGAAAGTATTGCATAGTCAACATAGACTCTGTTGCATTTGAATTGTTGTCTTCAAAATATGTACTAAAAGAACATCAAAGTGACAAGCATTGTTGTATATGTTTAATGTGTCTCTCTTTAGAGACAGCAAATCTAAATACTAAAAGAGATCTAATAGTCTAATACATGACTGCTTGACTTGAGCCATGCATACATTGATCTCTTCTTGGGGCTAGAACGCTCGACTGACCATACTTCCATAGTTTCATGGCTAACTAAGATGAGGTCAGTGTATTTAGGCCTTCTCCAATCCCTTGATTTAAAGGGCTAAAGGGCTTTATTTTAGCCCTTTTGGTCTCCAACCCAAACAAGTTAGGGCTAAAATGCTAAAATTTAGGGCCAAAAGGCTAAACAAAGGGGCAAATATAGCCTTGAAGATAGCCCTTTAGCCCTTAGGGCCAAATGGATCAGAAATGGGAGGCCCACCCGTGGTAGTGCTGCGTGACCTGTGCATGACGTCAGTCGTCAGCTAGCCGTTGGGTTTTTTTTTTTTTTTTGTAGCCGTTGGCTTTAAATTTTTTTTTTTAACCGTTGGCTATGTAGCGGTTGGTTTGAAATAAATTTTTTTTTATATAACTTTTACACTATAAATACATATGACTTCAACATTGTTTTTCACATGTTCCTTCTACTTCCTCATATATATCTCTCTATTCTAAATTTTTTATTTTCTCTAATCTCTCATTTATTTTACTTTTGTTTAAACACTTTTGAAATGAGTTCTAATTGGTTCAATAAGTGGCAAGAAAGGTTACGTGCAGAAGAGGAAGAGGATGAAGAAGACGATGAAGAAGATGAAGAGATGGAAATGCATGCAACACAAGTTATGACGACGGCAGCTACTTGGTTGGTAAATAACCAACTTCGTTCACAACCACAATGGGGTGGGTCGGTTCCCAGGCGCAAATACATCCCTCGATTTCACTCCCGTGCGAACGATGATCTTATACAAAAGTACTTTGTCGAAAATCCGGTGTACCCACCAGAAATATTCAGATGCCGCTACCGAATGAGGCGTGAAGTTTTCCTTCGCCTACTAGACTATGTCCAGTCAGCTAACCCCTACTTCAGGCAAAAATGTGACAACAAAGGGCAACTCAGCTTTTCGCCTCATGTGAAATTGACTTGCGCACTCTGAATGATGGCTTACGGACAAGTGGCCGACTCTCTTGATGAAAACTTCAGGATAGCTGAATCTAGTGCTATAGAAAACTTCGGCGAATTTTGTCGTACGATCGTCACCATTTACCAGCAAAGATATCTTCGAGCACCAAACAGAGAGGATCTAGAATGGCTCTTACAGCAAGCCGAACAACGAGGCTTTCCTGGAATGATAGGTTCTCTCGACTACATGCATTGGCAATGGAAGAACTATCCAACTGGATGGCAATGAAGCTTTAGTGGAAAATCAAGAAAACTAACCATCGTTCTCGAAGCCGTGGAGGATTTTGATACATGGATCTGGCATGTCTTTTTTGGAATTCCTGGTACCCAAAATGACATTACAGTCCTCGGGCGTTCACCACTATTTGATGCGCTCACTGAAGGTCAGTCACCACAATTAGACTACCACATCAATAATCATCGTTATAGCATGGGTTACAATCTCACTGATGGCATCTACCCTAAGTGGGCAACGCTTGTCCAAGCAATCAGACGCCCTCAAAATGAAGCTGAAGCATATTTCACCACCAAACAAGAGGCATTCCGCAAAGACGTTGAAAGAGCATTTGGCGTTCTCCAGGAAAGATGGGCAATCATTAGACAACTTGCAAGAGGGTGGAGTTTGGAAAATTTGTCCAATATCATGCTGGCATGCATTATCCTTCATAATATGATTGTTGAGGATGAACGTGCCGATTACTACAATGGTGAGTCTGATGATGACGAACCGGATCCAAATAGGTCCAGAAGGGCTGGAGCTCGCATCTTAGACGAAGCGAGAGAAAATTTGGAAAGGGATCCAAGATCCGGAAGAATCATCATGTTGGAATATATGTCTCGATACAGAATGATACGTTCTCCTGTTGGCAACCGACATTTACAAGATGATCTTGTCCAACACCTCTGGAGTATGCCAGGTCAAGCACCATGAATTTGATATTTGCTATGTGATTGAGTTTTCAAAGCTTTCAATTTCTGATTTTAATAATTGTCAGGGTTGTCACTGACAAGTGTTTGCATTTTCTTACTTTGTTATGTAACTTTTAAATGCTTATGTCATGAATAAAATAAATATTAAAAATATGATTCCAGTTTTATTTCATTTAAAAATCAGCTAAAGATATTTTTAATTATCTTAAAAAAAAAAATACAACCGAAAAAATATTTTTTATCATATAATTTATTTCAATTACTATAAGTCAATTGACTTTAAAAAATAAGCACACACACACATATATATATATATATAACAAATCCAAAATGTTAAAATATATTTTAGGGTTATAATTTAGCTTTGACGGGTTAGAGACGGTTGATGTCAGATCAGTGAATAGTACAGAATTTAGGGCTAAAATTTAGCCCCAGGGGCATTTTTAGCCATTTGGGTTGGAGATGGCCTTATAGTACCAGCCCCATCTTGAAGCCTTCTGTAGCTCTGCATTTTTGGGTTCATGAAATCAGATCCCTAGCTAGCAGCAGAAGCTAATTCCAGCGCATTTTGACTTTGGTCTTTTTACTACTGAGAAGTAAACCCAGTCTAGAGTCGTGCAATTGCAGTCAGTCCACTGTTGTTCTCTAATAAGTTCGTTCATTTGTTTCTTTTTTGTTTGTTGGCTTCAATTTCGGGCTAACAAGTATCTCTTTCTCTGAGAGCTATTGCTGCCTAATTGCTTAGACCGTAGGTATTGATATAACAGATTCAAATTGCTAACAAAGATTAATATATTCCATCATTATCAAGTCATCGTCTTGATCAGAATCATTTAAATTTATTTTTATTAAAGCGTCTTAATTTTTTGGACAAAATACTGTTTACTCCCTATACTTATAGGGTCTCGACGTTTCAGTCCCTGACGTTTCAATTTCACCTAAAAAGTCCCTGAACTTTCCAATTTCACCTAAAAAGTCCCTGCCGTCAATTTTCCGTTAAAAAGTCTGTTATCTTGATGACGTGGCAATATTTCAACAGTAAAATGACTATTTTACCCTTACTGACCAAAAAAAAAATTTACTCTCTTTTCTCTTTTTTCTCTATTTTTTTAATTTGTTCTTTTTTATTCCTACTTTTTTTTTTAACTCTTTTTTCTCTATTTTTTTAATTTGTTATTTTTTTTTTCCTACTCTTTTTTGTCTATTTTTTTAATTTGTTCTTTTTTATTCCTACTTTTTTTTAAAACTCTTTTTTCTCTCTTTTTTTAACTCTCTTTTCTCTTTTTTTTTTATATTTGTTCTCTCTTTATATATATATATATATATATATTTATATATATATTTCTTTCTCTTTTTCTATTTACCTCTTCCTCCTCTCTGCTCTTCGGCCTTATTTTCCTCCTCCCTGATCGCAGCTCCAGTTTTTGGCCACGCTTGGAAGCCGGAATGGTCAGGTTCTCTTCCCTTCAGATTCCGTCCCTTTCGTGGTGTCAGAGCTATATCGGAAGCTTTCTCTCGACGTCAATAACGTTTCTTTGGTGTTAGTTTGCTGAGATGATGAGCCAATAGAGATTCGAAGAGGATAAGATATTTGAGTTTTCCTGCGAGTTTCCATGTTTTGGTCTATTTGGCTGTTTCTGATCGTAACTTTAGAGAGAAATGTTTGAACTGTTTTGGCACCGAAGAAAGGGAGGTGGAACGTGAATTGATTTGATTTGGGTGTGCTCCAATTTGGTTTGGAACCGCTGTATGGAGAGGGGTGATTAGGAGAGGTGGTGATGCTTGCTGGCATGACGGGGATGATGGATGGATGGTGGAATGGCCAGCACTTGCTTGGAGCGGCGGGCACGCCAACGGTGATTAGGAGAGGTGGTGATGCTCGTCGAAAACTGGAGCTGCGATCAGGGAGGAGGAAAAGAAGGCTGAAGAGCAGAGAGGAGGAAGAGGAAGAAGAGGTAAACATAAAAGAGAAAGAATAAAAAAAAAAACAAAAGAGAGAGAACAAATAAAAAAAAGAGGAAAAAAGTTTTTTAAAAAAAAAAGAGAAAAAAGAGTAGGAAAAAAAAAGAGAAAAGAGGGTTAAAAAAAAACAAAAGAGAGAACAAATAAATAAAAAAAAAGAGAAAAGAGAGAAAAAAGAGTAAAAAAAAAAGAGAACAAATTAAAAAAATAGAGAAAAAAAAGTTTTTAAAAAAAAAGTAGGAATAAAAAAGAACAAATTAAAAAAAAAAGAGAAAAAGAGTTAAAAAAAAGTAGGAATAAAAAAGAACAAATAAAAAAAAAAGAGTTATAAAAAAAGAGTAAATTTTTTTTTTGGGGTCAATAAGGGTAAAATAGTCATTTTACTGTTGAAATAGTGCCACGTCAGCAAGATAACAGATTTTTTAACGGGAAATTGGCGGCAGGGACTTTTTAGATGAAATTGGAAAGTTTAGGGACTTTTTAGGTGAAATTGAAACGTCAGGGACTGAAACGTCGAGACCCTATAAATATAGGGAGTAAACAGTATTTTGTCCTAATTTTTTTGTTCTCAGCATCTGGCTGCTCTCTGTTACTCGGTGTTTATTTCTGTTTGACAAACCTAATCCTAACTTGGGGAATTTAAGACTACTGCTTTTGAGAAAACAAAAACTCTCGCCCAAGCTATCTCCAGCTATGGCAGGGCGATTTATAGTCTCCACTGGCTAGCCTGTCTCCCAATTCAGTTCCGTGATCCTGGGCCATTTGTGTCAGGGTTGAAAGGTATAGAAAATTGGGAAAAGCTGAATTGAGCAGCTGAGGTAACGAGAACCTTGTTGAGTGTAAAATCAGACACCTCCCTAGTGACAAAAGTTTCAGTGTGAAGTGTTGGAATAAAGTGGGACTTAACATTATCTAAAAGCATTAAGTAAATGGAGCAATTGATTTAACTAAATGAATAACAAGAAATATGTAATTGTAATTCTAATATTAGTTACCTATCGAGATGTATATCTCTTGATAGGAGTAGGAGTCTTATTGTTAAAGACCTGATTAACATAAGGGATAGTGATAAAGCTTAAGTCTCCTATCTAATAAACATGAAGTAAAACTAGGACTCCTTATGGGATGAGTCCGGGATGAGGTTTTGGCCAATATATAAGGAGAAGAAAGTCCTTATGTTCAACACTGCGTTTTGCATACATTCTCAGTCCCATTCTGAAGCATAAAGGGTTGAAGCATAGAAGACCTTCCTCCATAATGCAGCTGCTCGGTTCAGATCCTTGAAGATGTCTGCCTGGATGAATGCTCTTGGACAAGCTGTGGCTGTAGGGATTGAAAGTGTCAACCCAGGTGATTATTCCTATTGAGACTAGGAATGCTACTGGTGTGCTGCATAATTGCCTTTGGTACTTGTGCAGCTTGTGTGTTATGTGATTTGTGATATGATCTTGTGTGATTCATGTTACTTAACATGAAGGACTTCAAGTCCCCTTAAGTCTAGCTTCAATTTGAAAAAGAATCTGATACTCAAACTCGACTAGGTGAAACATTATCAGTTGCTTCTTGAATGAAAAGTAGCACTGTTACCATGGAGGTATCTTAGTTGCAGATTAGAACATTTCATAGTTTGGTTTAGATCTTCTGAGCTTACTTCCTTTTTCCTAGTTTGGTCGTGTTTCCTATTACTAGTTGGATTATGTTTCTTAATCCCTGTCACTCCATGTTCTGGTTCTAGCTTACTTCAGTTTTCCTAATTTGATCGTCTTTCCTCTATTACTAGTAATCCAATTAATCTATCCTTGTTTGGCTACATTTTCTGGTCTAGCTTACAACAGCTTTCCTAGCTAGTTCAATAAAATTTTCCTTTTACTAGTTTTTGTTTCTTAATCCTAGTTTGATTAGATTTTTAGTTATATAGCTTACTTGTAAATACTGAAATACTGTTATCGGTCCAGTTCACTGTGGATCAGTCTCCGGATTCAACTGTGAGGGCCTGGACTTGCTGCCTTATAGGATGAAATGTGAAGTACTGAAGTTGAACAAGCACAGAAGACTTAACAGCCTAGGCATGCATATGACTAAGATATGAATGTTGGAGCCGAGAGCAGTGGCAGAGCCAGAAATTTAGGCTTACCGGGGCACAAAAAAATATATATATAAATCCGTCACCCACAAAAGCATCACCACCTCCTTGTTTAAAAAGATAACAACATAGACAATATGTAGCATCGTTTTTTATGTTGTATTCTAACCAAGTAGGAAAATCATCAAACCACAAATTTTTTCTTTCTCCCAAATTTTGTGATAGGAAACTCATGAGCTTTAGGTTGACAAGGACCTTTTGTAGATAATATCTGCGTACTTCATTTGAACATTAGGATGATAACTTGAAATTGGAGGACGATTTCCAGGATTAGAAGGATATTTTTCATTAACTTCGGGACAAGACTTCTCTGAATTACTATCATTCTTTTTTTTTTTTTGTAGGGGATGACTCTAATAAGGTATTTATACCTGACGACTCCTCTGCACCAGGATTTTCTTTACTTTTAAAGTATCTTAACATATTTGAATGAAGAATAGAGAAGTAGTGAGAACGAAAAGAAGAGACTACAACAATACTCTTCATAAAAGAATTGATTTAGAATCATTACTTGATGAGATATATATATATATATACACACACACACACACACGTGTTAGTAATGTAATAAAATATATTTTTTAATTGTTTTTCTATTGGAATTAGAAATCTGTAAGTAACTAGGAAATAGAAATCATTAACCGTAACAAAGTTTTATCATATATTGACGTCAAACAGATTTAGGAAAGAAAGAAGAGCATGATTCGGATAAAAATATATATATATATATATATATATATATATCAATATAGAGTGTTTCCACTAAGGGATCCCTTTTTTTGGTCTTTTATAGGGATAGACATTAGACCAACTTTTAGATCATATTTTCACATCTTAACCGTTCAGTTTTTAGGTCCTAATATATAGATCACTTCTACAAATTTTCAGCCAAATTAGTGATCGTTAAGGCGTCCAAAACTGCAATTTACACGAACGGACCGAATCTGTCCAACCGGAACCGTTCGTGTTTATAATGGTAAATTGCAGTTTTGGATACCTTAACGATCATCAAATTGGCTGAAAATTTGCAGAAGTGATCTATACATTAGGACCTAAAAACTGAACGGTTAAAATGTGAAAATATAATCGAAAAATTTGTATAATGGGATCCCTCACCGAAAGGGCCCTGCAATATCAATATATAGAAAGTCAAACGTGGGACCTCAAACAATCTCATCAAAGCCCATAAAAAATAAAATTAAAATAAAAACAGAAAGAAAGAAAGAAAGAAGAGCACGTGAAGAACTGAAGATGATGATAGAGATAAATTGAGAAAATAATATAAAAATACATAATATAAACCTCATATTAATATAATATTAATATTATATATATATATATATATATATATTAAATTTTTTCTGAAAAGCTGAGTGGGGCACGGGACCCACTGGGCCCCTGCCCCCTCCGCCCATGGCCGAGGCTAGGGTCCGATGCGCTAGCTCAACAATGATTTCAGTGACTTGGTTAGTGATTTTATTTTTGCTGTTATTTATGTGGTCTGATCTTTGTACTTCTTTAGTGTTTCTACCAATCCTAATTAATAAAATTTGTAATTTACTTCTCTTATGTCTTGGATTACTGCTTTTATATCTCACACACTAATGTGATCTCGGTAGCAGCAAAACAAAATGGAATGCATAGGATGGGAAGAGTCTTATGCAATACTAACACTACACCAAAAATTGCATCACACAACGGTGATCACACAACGGAGAACAAATCCTCTGTTGTCTGTTGACAAGAATTGAATCAGACAACAGCTTTAATAAATCTTCGTTGTATAAAGATACTCAAATTCTAAAACTTGTAGTTAGAAGGTGATGGCACAACAGAAAGAAAGTTTATCTGTTGTGTGAATGAAGAAAAAAGACCGGCATATTTCCCTCCTACTATTGAGTCAAATTTGGCTCCAAATTGTATCCTACATGCCATTAAAATGGACAACAGTTTAGTTACTTCCGTTGTAGGAATATACTTGCAAATCATCATACAATGGTTTTTATTGTGCTGTCGTGCAAGTGAGTACCAAAATTTGGATCGGTGGCTCCAAAATGACATCCATTCCCTCCAAAACGGGAAAATTTGACCTCAATTATTTGTTATGCTTGCAAGTTCTAACAACAGAATCAACTATTTCCGTTGTGTGAATGAGAAATTGACCAGCCGAAGCGCCAAATGTAACATTTCGATTGCAGAGGCGGGAAATTTCCATTTTTTTTCCCTCAATGATATAACAAATCAGACAATGTAAATATGTCTATACGTTGTATGAGTAAGAAAGAAAAAAAAAACTATTTTTAATGCCTTGGGCTAATTAGACAACTCGACATCACTGGAGGGCACACTTATCACTTTTGCCTCAGTATTTGCTTTAGCCGTCTTTCAACTCAAGAGAAAACCCCGAGCTTTTGTTGATGATGCCATCTTCTCACCATCATACGAAAACACTTCTAACCATCACAAATCACCATCTTCTCCCAAACCCCGAGCTTTGTAGTCTGGATTAGCTTTTGTTGGGTTAGATTAGGGTTCGAGTTGGGTTAGATTTGGGGTTTTAGTTCTACTGAAAAGAGGGATTGAGTTCTCACTAATCGAGTTGGGTTCTACTCGATTGGGGTTCTACTCGATTAGGGTTCTAGTTAGGGTTGAGTTCTCATTACATTCTGCTGAGAAGGAGGTTCGACTTATCACCAATCGATTTGGGTTCAAGTTTCTGAAATCCTTGTGATTGGTGAGTTAAATTTGAGATTTCATTGTTGCTCTTCAGGTTTAAAATTTTGCGAATAAGTTCATTAATTGTCTTTGTTCGTTTGGTTCTCAGGAACATTCAATTGGTTTACTCTGTCTGAGTTCGAAAAGCATTTGCTGGGTTCTGCATGTATTGCTGTATTGTTGGTGAGTACTTTTCTGAAGCTGTAGCTATTAATTCTGAATTCGATTTTTGGTATTGTTGTCATGTGCTTATATCTGAATTTTGATGCTTTCATATTGTGGTTATTCTTTAACGCATATTTGCTATGCTATTTTTATTGTGGTTATTGTTTATTTCATTTTTCTGTGTTAAGCTTTTTGGGATGAATTAGTTTGAGCTTTATGGTTGCTCTTCAGGTTTAAAATGTTGCGAATAAGTTCATTAATTGTCTTTGTTCGTTTGGTTCTCAGGAACATTTAATTGGTTTACTCCGTCTAAGTTTGAAAAGCATTTGCTGGGTTTTGTATTGCTGTATTGTTGGTGAGTACTTTTCTGAAACTGTAGCTATTATTTTTGAATTCGATTTTTGGTATTGTTGTCATGTGCTTGTATCTGAATTTTGATGCTTTCATATTGTGGTTATTCTTTAACGCATATTTGCTATGCTATTTTTATTGTGGTTATTGTTTAATTCATTTTTCTGTGTTAAGCTTTTTGGGATGAATTAGTTTGAGCTTTATGGAATATAGTGACTGTTGTGTGTATTGTGGTTATTCATTAATTCATTTTGCTTTATATATTAAGACTTTTGGGATGAATGAGGTTTAACTTTATGGAACATAGTGACTGTTGTGTGTACTGTGGTTATTCATGAATTCATTTTGCTTTGTTTGGTAAGATTTTTGAGATGAATTTAGGTGGAACTTTATGTAACATGGTGAATGCAAGTGGTTGTGAAGTGAAACAGTAACATGTGATTGTGCTTTTGTTTGTTGTGATTTTGTTTGGGGTTGTGATATAGAAGGTTTATTTGTGATGTAGATGGATAGGTCATGGATGCATGCTGATAGGAGGTCTTACAAATATAAGTTAGGGGTGGGACTATTTTGTCAATTTGCTGTAGACCATGCTAGAGATCGGAACCACATTTGTTGTCCTTGCACAAACTGTGGAAATGTGGAATATTTCTCTGCTAGTGTGATAAAGGATCATTTATTTGTGAATGGGATTGACCCTGGTTATGAGAAATGGACAGAGCATGGGGAGGTTGATGTTGAGTCGGCGTGATCAGAAAGTGATGATGATAGCATAGAGGTAGAGTCTCTTGAATCTGAATCAATTAAGGATAATATAGGGGCAGATTGTGAAGTTGAATTAGATAGCGATGTGCGGTTGGAAGGTGATGAGGATGAGGAGATTTCAAGCGAGTGTAATGAATTCAGGCAGTTTGTAGAGGATGCCAACAAACCCTTATACCCTGGTTGCGATAGGCACACCAAGATGAATGTACTTGTGAGGCTTTACAACTTGAAAGCTAAGCATGGTATGACTGATGCGGCTTATTCGGACTGGTTGATTGCCTTTTCGGAGTATCTTCCTACTGGAAATGAGATACCTACGTCAGTGTATGAGGCAAAGAAGGTTTTGAGTGCTCTAGGAATGGATTATAGAAAAATCCATGCTTGCCCCAATGACTATATTCTCTACAGAAAATAGTATGCTGATGAAATTCGATGTCCCCGATGTGGTATTTCAAGGTGGAAAGTATGCAAGAACAAGAAAGAAAGGGAGGGGGTACCTGCAAAAGTATTGTGGTACTTTCCTCCTATTCCTAGGTTTAAAAAGATGTTTCAGTCAGTTGAAACATCTAAGAATTTAACTTGGCATGCCACAGAGAGAAACAAAGATGGCTTCATTCGTCATCCCGCTGATTCGAAATCTTGGAAGTTAGTGGATGAAAAGTGGCCAGATTTTGGTTCTGAGCCACGAAACCTACGACTAGCATTATCATCAGATGGGTTCAATCCATATAGCTCCTTAAGCAGCAAGTACAGCTGTTGGCCAGTAATTTTGGTAACCTACAATCTGCCTCCATGGCTAGTAATGAAGAGGAAACACATGATGCTTACCTTATTGATATCAGGGCCTAGACAACCAGGAAACGATATTGATGTTTACCTTGAACCATTAATAGATGACTTAAAGTTGTTATGGGAAGGAGTTAGGGGAGTTTATGATGCGATTAGAAATGAAAATTTTACTCTCAAGGCATTACTATTCTGGACAATCAATGATTTTCCAGCGTATGGTAACCTTTCAGGGAGTATAGTTAAAGGCTATAATGCGTGTCCGATTTGTCTTGAGAAAACAGAACCCACGAGACTAGTTCATGGAGGGAAGATGGCTTACACCATTCATAGGCGGTTTTTAGGAAGGCACCATCCATATCGAAAGCTAAGGGCTGCTTTCAATAACCGCCCAGAACATGCAGCAGCTCCAGTGCCGTTAACTAGAGAAGAAGTGTTGAGCAGGTTAGAGGAAGAAGTTCCAGATTGGCCTTTTGGGAAGAAATTTCCCCCTCCTCCTTATAAGGGGGCTGAAGATGAAACTAGGCCTTGCTAGAAGAAGAAATCTATATTTTTTCAGCTAGAGTATTGGAAGTTTCTCCCTGTTAGACACTGCCTTGATGTCATGCACATTGAAAAAAAATGTGTGTGATAGTCTAATCGGGACGTTACTGAACATTCCTGGAAAAACTAAAGATGGACTAAAAACTCGGTTAGATCTGGTGGAAATGGGTATAAGACCAGGATTGCAGCCCAATGTAGATTGTCCGAAAAAGAAACGCTTGCCATTGGCAAGCTGGAACCTAACAATGGATGAGAAAAGATGCATGTGTGGCTCTTTTCATGGCATGAAGGTTCCTGAAAATTATTCTTCAAACATTAGTAGCCTGGTTTCAATGGATGAATTAAGGTTGAGTGGACTGAAATCGCATGATTGTCATGCCTTAATGCAATAATTACTTCCCGTTGCAATCCGTGGTGTGCTTGAAAAACCTGTCAGAATTGCCATAATAAGGCTTTGTCTATTTTTTAATGAAATTTGTAGTCCCACTATAGATCATTCAAGGCTTCCACAAATTCAAGCAGATCTGGTCGAAACATTGTGTGAGCTTGAAAAGTATTTCCCTCCTTCTTTCTTTGACATAATGATACATCTTACGGTTCACTTGGTTAGAGAAGTTGAGTTATGTGGGCCGGTTTGCTTCCGATGGATGTATCCTTTTGAAAGGTATATGAAGGTGTGCAAGGGATATGTTAGAAACAAAAAGCATCCAGAAGGCTGCATTGCAGAATGCTACATTGCTGAAGAGGCAGTTGAGTTCTTAGCAGAACTTTTCTTCGACGACAAGACTGTTGGCATCCCAACAACCCCCAACATGGAGGACAGGCCTACATCGGGTGCTAATATTGAGTCTGTTTATGGCAAGGACTTTGACCAAGCTCATCTCTGAGTGCTTCAAAACACCGAAGAATTCAGAAGCTACTTTGTGTAAGTCACCGAACATTAATATACAACTATGCTTTTTAGCCTTCTTGTATTACTTATACACTAATACCTTCCATTAATGTGCATTTAGGGAACACTTGGAGTATTTGAAGCGGGAATTCCCAAAGTACAAAAAGAATGACAAGTGGCTAGTAGACAAGCAAAACCAGACTTTTGCAGATTGGGTGAAAGACAGGGTAAGTGGTAGTCAGTTTCACCAAAATTTAGATGATCTTGGTTGTGAATTAATAATTCTGAATACCTTGTTTTAATTTTTTTTTTTAATTTTGCAGGTTGCATCTGACCTTATTAATCCTGGTTTTGAGTGCCCTGAGATTGTTAGGTGGCTAGCAGATAAACCATGCCATGAAGTACCGAAGTTCAGTGGCTATAGAGTAGGCGGAGTGCAGTATAACACAAAACGCCGGGATAATCTGCTGCAAAGACAAAGTAGTGGGGTTTACTTGTTGCTTGAAACGCCTCAAGTGGCTAGTGCTAGGGACAAGAACCCTATTACTCCTGACATGAGCTTTTATGGGGTTATTACTGAAATATGGAGCTAGACTACGATCATTTTAGGGTACCTATATTTAAGTGTGATTGGGTAGAGAATGAGAAGGGTGTTAGGGTAGATGAGTTTGGTTTCACTTTAGTAAATTTGAATAGGAAGGGGCTTCAAAATGACAGCTTTGTTTTGGGAAAATGTCTGCAACAGATTTTTTATGCTCAGGACCCCATAGATCATAGGTGGTCAGTTGTGTTGAAGGTCCCGAAAAAAGACTACGCAGATTCTGTTTCGATGGATGAGCTCGGGGACACTGTTATTTCCCATCATGCTGGTGCAAGTACTGTGCCTGCTATTCAGTCACTTGATCACGTGACGGATGAGGAACCGACGGGTTACCTGCGGGCAGGGGAGGAGGATATACTCGTTGATGGAGAATAGATTGTACCTCTTTGTATTGATTTCGCTTGCCATTGTTGTGATGGTTTCATATAAATCTGTTTAAGTGTGTATTTGTAACTCATTTGAAGCAAACTGATGTTCTACTGTTGTTAATGCGTGTTGATGATTTGGTCTAATATTGCTCTATTTCTGTACTTAGGAAGATCACTGAATATTGGCTTGTCATTTATCACTTATCTATATATATTGGTCTAATATTTCTGTACTGTTGTTAACCTTCTACTTGATGTTCTTTCTTTTGACATATGTTCACTAATGTGACTTATTTTGTATAGATAATGGCGGCATCACAATCTGCAAGTGTATCAAAGAAGGAAAAGTCGAAGTCCAAGGGATTGAAGCCTAAGAAGACAAAGTCTACAAAGTGCTCAACGGAAACATCAGTTTCTGCTGGTTCTCATTCAAAAAAAGCAGAAGTCTAAAGAAAAGAGCATGAACCAACCGGGGGTCTAAAGCTGCTTAAGCGCCATGCGGTGACTATGTCATGTATTTCAGGCGGTAAGAGTGCAAGACAGAAGAAAACTGTTCTGTTTAACAGAAAAGGCACTCCATGTGGGAAGGTGGCTAAGGAGATGCAGTCCTACATTGGTGTATTGGCCCGTAGGAAGGTACCGATAATAAGGGAAAACTGGAAAAAGGCAACTGACGAGGAAGAGAACAAATCTGGCAACGTGTTCAGGTATACTTGGTCCTACATTATAATAATTTTTGTTTAGTATATGAACATTATTATGAGGCATTCATGTTGAAATGTGTCAGGTTCCATTTTTACTTGGTCCTGAAAACAAGAAAATGGTTTGGAATCTGCGGCAACAAAGTGGAGAGAATTCAAGTCTAGACTCACTTCAAA